>JAOXYA010464848.1:0-17164 GCA_028565675.1 Sorex palustris
GTCGAGAGTGGGATGGATTTCGCCGCAGGAATGCCACAAATACTTATTAAACGCCTTCTGTGTGCCCGGCCTTGCTTTCGGCGCTCAGCGAGACCGACCCAAGTCCCTGCCCTTGCACCCCTCCCTTCCCGGACAAACAACACTGAAAGTCTTGGACTCACATTCCCAGGCGGTGTTAGGGACAAGAATCAAGCGGGAACTGGAACGCGTGGTCTGGGATATGTGTGTGTGTGTGTGTGTGTGTGTGTGTGTGTGTGTGTGCGCGCGCGCGCGGGGAGGAGGGGGTTCTGAACGATTCACGACATCAACTAGGTTAGAATCGATCCCGGCTCCCTGGGCAGATAGGGGGCTTTGGGAGGTTTGCTTGTCTTCATTCATCCAACCAGTTTTTGTTGGCACCTGTCCGAGAGCACTGGACTCAGTATGAGTAGTTTAAAGTGGCTTACGTGTGGGTTGCAGGGAATGACACGGTCCCTGCCCAACCCAGATTTTGACTCAGACGAGACGCCTGGGGCTTCTGCCAGACCCACAAAGTCTTCCCTCTTCCCGTCCGTGGTCATTCCCTTTCTCAAATACCTCGTCCTTTGCTCTCTTGGGCTCCCGCCACGCTGCCAGTGCATGGCCTCGCTCCTCCCGTGCTCCAGCTGGATATCCAGTGAGACCTTGTTATCACCACCGCTAACACCTTCCTGGATATTGCATTTGCGGGAAGCTCACAGTTGCCTCTGTAGAAATATCCCTCCTCCGTGAGACCTGACCATTTCAACTAAAATAGCACAAACACTTTCCCTGTGTAATCTTTTCCCTCATATTTATCACCACTTAACATAGCACGAGGCATGGATTCCGGTTTCTGCCCATCTCCCCAAGAACGTCAATGTGGGGATGTTGGCCTGACACTGATGTATCTTTAGTCTGCAGCTGAATACTTCTCCACCCTGATTTAAAAAAAATCTCCCTGCAAGGCGTGTGCTCCACCACTTTGAGCCACATCTTCTGCCCCTCATTTTTTTTTTTGGAGGGGGGACACCAGGTGATACTCAGGATTTACCCCTGGCTCTGCATTCAGGAATTACTCCTGGTGGTTCTCAATTGACAATGGATGCCAGGGTCAAACCTGAGTCAGTCATGTGCAAGGCAAGCATCCTACCTACTGTACTCTCCACCCCCACCCATCATGACTTTAAATCTGTTTGTTTATGCGGGGCTAGATGGGCAGGGAGACCAGCAAGGATGCTAAGCGGTTCTGCCATGGGTGACAGTGACCAGGGTCCTGAAGGGGGGGCATGGTGAGAATTTGGAGACAAGAAATCGACACTTACTATCCTGAATTTGAGGAGGGGGGGGAGAAAAGGAAGGTTCTGGAAGGCTTAGTTTGAGGACTGAGAAACCCTTCTGGAACACTGGGCAGGACTGGGGGAGGCATTAGCAGGAAGTATGCAGGTCAGGACATGAGTGACTGGAGTAAGGGCTACTTCCGGACAGAGGGGACAGGGGACACATGCTTCCTCCAGGTATGAGGGTTGAGGCCTGGCTCCCTCACCCCTCCCAAGGGATGGAAGGGGACCAATGGGGAGGCCAGGGTCCGCTCTCCCAGGGGAGGCCATGACCTGAGACCCAAGAGAGCTGCTGTTCCCAGGGTTGGGCAGGGCAGCCCCTTCCTGCCTGACTTGGAGAACCAGCCTAGGACTTTTGCGCTGGGCCTGGCTGGTGAGGAAAGGCCATTTGGGCATTGGGCCATGTGTCCCTCCCTGCCCACTCCTGGTGCACTGGGAAAGCGCTGAGACAAGGGCCCATAGACAAGGTGCTGGCTTCGGTCAAGAGGCTTAAATGGAAGGCGCCCTTTAATTGCCATCCTTGAGGTTCCTTCCCAACAGCCCGGGACAGTGCCATAATAGGTGCCTTGCAGCAGCGCCAAAAGGCCTGACCAGCAGGCTCCCAAGGCAGCCTCAGGTTCACCGTTTCTGAGCCACTTCTTGGGTGCCCCAAGAGCGGTAGGAATGTGCTGGGTGCCCTATCCCCCTGGTAACAGGAAACAGGAGGTGGCTGGCCGTTTGCACCAGGGTGACAACACAAACAGACTGGGGTATTAAAGGTGACAAAGAGCCATTGCCTAGAGCAGCCTGAACCTGGATGGCAGGACTTCTTACAGGATGCCAAGTCCTGCAAAACTCTCCCTATGCACCAGGGAACATGGAAGAGGGGTGCAGTTGGAAAACTGGGGCAAGCACGGCAAGGTTTGAGGTTGCCCTAGAGCAACCAGGCTGGGCTGCAGCCCACAAGTAAGCCCCGTAGCCAATAGCCGAATCAGTCAGGCTCTACTAGCCAGAAAGGTCACTTCATGACCTCAACTGGTCAGTCAGACCCAGATACCGGCTAGGCCCTCCACCAGGCCATCAGCCAAGTGGGGGTGTGGGGGCGGCACTCACCCACACAAGAGTGTCCTGGTCATCCCCACGTCAAGTGGGTTGGCTTATGCCACGCCTGGGCCTTCCCCTGCCTCTGCCCAAGCACTCTTTGTGCCCAGGATTTGGGCACACCCTAGTTCCTGGCTCCTGCACAGGCCTGGCACTGGGGGCAAAGGGTGGCCGCCCTGCCCTTCCTCCCTGTCTATAGCCTCCGAGGAACGATGGGCAGGGCTGGACAGGCTGGCAGGTGGGGCACCCCTGACTGCCCTACCGAGGCTCAGACGTACCCTCTTGAGGCAAGCCCCAAGCATTCCCCTCCTCTTTCCCCTAAGACAGTCCCAGCATCCCCACCCCCCCTTCCTCCAGGTGAGCAGAGGGAAGGACACTTGCCCAAGGTCACTGGGCCAGCAGGATGCCTGGAATACCTGGGAGATAAGGAGCTGCCTACAGGCTCCCAACAGGCTCCCAACGTCCAGCAGGGAGTGAGTGGGCAGGCATTTGGGAAGGAGGTGGTCATGGCCTGTGCCAAAATTCCAATTTTCAGGACTAGTCAGTTTCTTCCAACAGAAGTGAGCTGGGTGGGAACAGCAGTGCAAAGGGCTGGGAGATGGAGGTCTCACACTGGGGAGCCCTCAATTCAATCCCCAGGACCACATGGCCCCCCTCCCTCCCTGAAATAGATCAGTTTGAAATAGATCAGTCTAGTTGAGAACCCCGTGACAAACAACTCAGCCTGCCACCAACAAGATTTTCCCAGGGTCCAGAGCCCCCCCCCCGGAAGCTGCCTGTGAGGTGTGTCTGTGCCCTTAGGGCCTGAACCTTCCCCCACTATCTCCAGCTGCTGCACTCTGGCTGGGCCCCATCCAAAGGCCCCAGGGCAAAGGTCGGCCCCTCCCTCCCCAGGATAAGGACCAGAGACCCAGGACCCAGGCTCCCACCCCCCTCCCCTGCTGGGGAGATTGCAGAGGAGCCCAGTGGAGACCCAGTGGCAGGGCCCCTGGCCTCAGCCCACTCAGCCGCCCCTGCTGACTGACTCACTGTCCCCCCCCCCCACATGTGATCTGACCTGCAGGGAAGGTGCAGTGGGGTGGGGCAGGGGAGGAAGTCAGGGAGGGAAGAGGGGAGGCGGAAGTCAGCCATAGTCCCCCTTCCCCCCAGGCAGAAAGGAGGTGACGCTGGCACAGGGACCACAAGGCTGCTCCTGGGCTCCCTCTGGTGGGTGAGGCGCAGAGGCAGGAAGCTGGGGAGAAGTCGTTTATCAAGGGTCAATGATCTTTATTGAAAGTGGCCGAGTCACTGGGAGGAGGCCATGATGCTGGACACACCTGTGGAGAAAAGAAGGGGAGACTGGGTCAGTGTGCGCAGAAAGGCACCCAAGCTCCCACCGCCCAGCACAGTGCCGCCCACAGGCCCCTCTGGGCCCAGGCTCCCTCACAGAGGCAATCTGGGAGCGACAGCCAGAAACCCCAACTCTGGATCAAGGAGCCCCAGTTCAGAGTCCAACTGTGCAGCACTTTCCCTAGCGGACAGAGCCGTGCAGTCTGGTGTGTGGCCCCGTGTGCATGTGACCCTGGGCCTCACACAGGCAGGAAGCAAGCGCTCATGGAGCAGGATCAATAGCACAGCAAGGAGGGTGGCTGTCTAGTATGCGGGCAGCCTGGATTTGATCCCCACGACCTCACACGATTAACCCTGAGTCCCACCTCCTAGGAATGGTCCTGAGCACAGAGCTGTGAGTAATCTCTGAAAACTAACAAGTGTGGCCAAAAAAAAAAGATCTTTTTAAAAAGCCAGTACTCGACTAAGGTAGCTACCCCAGCAGGACATAAAGACTGAAAGGCATTTAGGAATAACGCCCAATGCTATCACTGTCATCGTCCCATTTACTACAGACAGCCATGCAATCTTGTCCTGTCCAGTCCTGTCCTCCCGTTGTTCATCGATTTGCTCGAGCAGGCCCAGTAACGTCTCCATTATGAGACTTCTTGTTACTGTGTTTATTGAATACTCTCAATAGCTTGCCAGGCTCTCCAAGAGGGGTGGAGGAATCGAACCTGGGTCAGCTGCATGCAAGACAAACACCCTACCTGCTGTGCTATCACTCCAGCCCAACAAAAACATGTATGTATATATATTTACAAAGAATATTAATATTTACAAAGAATATTAGTCAGCCTTCAAACAATTCTGTCATTTATTATAACATGTATGAATTAGCATACATTCTAAGTATAATAAGCCCAGCAAAGATAAAAATAGATTGCACTTTTATATAGAAATCTTTAAAAAAAAAACACAAAAGTCACATTCAAGGAAACAGTAAGATGGAGATTTGGGGAGGGGGAAATAATAGGAGCGGGTCAAAGGGCCCGAAATAGGTCTGAGAATTGAAGAATCCCTCAGTGAGTACAGTTGCTCACATTATACTGTAAAATTGAAATTTTCAAGACAGCAGAACTTAAATATCACCCAAAAACTTAGAAAAGGAAATGCATAAATATATTATCTTGGTAGGAAGGATTCTTTCACAATATTTATATATAGCAAATGATCACATAGGACACTTCAAAATATTTAAATTTTATAATGATATCTAAAAGGTAAAAAAAAATTAGAAAGTTCTTCTTGAAAAAGCACAAGTAGGTGTGAAGTATAAGGAGACTCATGTCAGGTGAGCCAGCAACAGGCAGGGAATACTAGAAGGGTAAAACTTATTTCCTTTACCACACTGAATCTCTAATCCTAATTTCTCCCATTAATCTTAATCAGCTAAGTACCTAACAGTTTGGTAGCTCAGCACTATTTATTCTGAAACAACAAACGTCAATGGAGTATTTATGGTGTAATGACCACAATAAGTCCTGCGAATGGGCAGCAGGTCCTGCTTATCTGTCATCTCTACTTAAAACAAGGAACGTGCTTAGTGAGGGTGATTCATCATCTGGCTGTAACAGGAGTAGGCCAGTTAGTAAGATTTCCACCGAATTCCATCTTCATATTCTGTGCTGGATGATCAATCACTGCAATAATATGAAAGGTCATGTCTAGAGCAGAACTAAGGATTGGCGTTATAAACATAAAGTTCTCCACAGTCTAAAGCAATGGGCTGAAAGGACACTTCTGACTATGTAATAAAAGAAAGTTCTTCAAATAACAACTCCAAGTTTTTGATCCTTCAAATATTCCGTTTAGGGATGGTTGGAATTGTTAAAAATCTTTCTTTCTTTCTTTCTTTCTTTCTTTTTTAAAAACTTAGGGCCAGAGACATAGTACAGGGATAAGGAGCTTGTCTTAAGCTTCTCTTAAAAGAGGCTAGCCCAATTAGATATGGTTCCCTGAGCAATGCCTGGAGTGATTCTTGAGCACAGAGCCAGAAATAAGCCACGAGCAACAAGCATATGGCCCAAAGACCAAGAAGAAAAAAAAATCTCCATTTGAAAATTCCTGCACCTCCACTAAGATTAACCTCTCAAGTTCTTTGTCATTCAACATCACCAAATCACTCCTGTAATAGCATCACTGCACATGCAAACATGTTCAGAGGAGATGTTTTCCAGGGCCAAAAAACAGAGTTCTGTTTAAAAGAAAAAAGTTGAACATTCAGGAGAAATAACCACTAGGCTTTACAGGCTAAGATAGTTGCACATTATATTTATAATGTGAGGATATAGAAGACTTACACTTATGAGCTTTCAGTCCTTCAAAGGAAACTGGTCCGATCTCGTAATACTCATATTCCCAGGTGTAATCAGAATTAGATGTAGATTGCTGAGACGTTCTGTTCGAAATCAGCCTCTGGGCAGACATCTCCATCCTGCACATATGAAGAAAAGTAAGTACAGAATCTATAAATTCATCCACAACTACACAATCATTCTAATTGTTCCCATCCACATTCAGGAGTTGGGCAGGCAAAGGCCTCTGTGAGGTTCAGGGCAAAATCCTCACGGCTGCCCACAATTTGAGAGCACACCATGTGGTTACTATTTCCTTTGAGCTTCCCATTAGAATCGCATGTATCGGAAAGCAAACACCATTCCTTTTGTTGTTGCTCACCGGACCTGTTAACCCAGGTCCGGCACAATTTTCAATAACTGTTAAAGAAAGAAAAAGAAGGAGAGAGAAAAATCTCAGCTTAAACATAACAGTTCAGATTACAACATCAGTCTCATTATCCATAATTAAACATATAAAGCATCTACAGAGAATACATAAAATTTGTATCAGAAATGAACTTCAATATCTATTGCAGACCCATATGCAACAATAAAGACTTGCAACCTAAGTCAGAAAGCGGAATTTCTTTTTCTAACCCAGTGGTGCTCCAAAGTGACTCCTAGTGGTGCTCCAGGACCATTTGTGATGCCAGGGATCAAAACAGCACCAAGGACATACAAGTTATGTGCCTTACATCCCATACAATTTCTCTGGTATGTCAAACTAAGTCTGATAAAAGTAAGTGGAGAAAAAAGAAGCAGATCACAAAATTTACACAATGGAAGAAAAACCTCAATACAAGTCCAATTCTTGCCCAGTGATTACTCCTGAAATTTATCCTTTTTTCCAGACATTAGTAGCCTCTTCTTTCTGATGATGTCAGATTTTCAATTTTTATTTCTCTGAGACATGAGGCTGCTTTGTGCAGCTTGGATACCAAAGGTGAGAAGTCAATAGAACTGGATTCAAAAGTGAGGTTCCAGGGCTATGGTGCCACCAACAGGTCAACCTGTGCCTGCAGGGCAAGTGCATCAGCAGCCTGATGGTGCCTTCAGGCTTCCTGATACCCCCAAATTGCTGCTGTGCCTATGGCCAGACAGACCCCAACAACTTGGGATCAAGTTTACCAAGAAATTTAATGGCCAAAAGTTAGGTATGTGAGATCCATGCCCACAAACCACCTCCGGCTCAGCTATACAAGCTCATTTATTTGCTTTACTTCAGAGACCCATAGATAATCTCAAAAGAGATCAAAAGCCGTCGGACTCATGCATGGCTGAACAGATGGGTAAATTGGAGGGGGGCGGGTTGTTCTGGTAACCCGCCCAAGCAAAGTGCCACCCCCCTCAGCCACTTGCTTCCACATCCAAAATCACTGCCATACCCTGGCCTGACTCCATGGTCTCAGGACAGACCTCACCAAGATACAATCTGCTGAAAATTCTGGTATGTGGGTTTTGTGACTGAAATCTCCAGGCTCTCTTAGGGTTGGGATGGTCTACCTCCTCCCACCTCCCTGTAGTTCCGAAAGCCTTGGCAGTCATATCCACACCCCAAAGCTGCCACCTAACTGGAAAGCTACTCTAGCCTTACCATCCCAATAGAAATATCGAATGCCCTGAACAAACACTATGACCTCTTGGCACCTTTATTGTAAACCACAATGCACAAAAGGAAAAGGAGAGAGAGAGCAAGAAGGAAAGTGCCTCCCATTGAGGGAGGCTGGCAGTGGGGAGTAGGGGGTCTGGGGGGTGGTGATAGGGAAATGGGGAACATTGGTGGTGGGAAATGTGCACTGGAGGAATGGGTGCTGAATCATTGTATGACTGAAAACCAATTATGAACAGCTGTGTAATGGTCTATCTCATGGATATCCAATTAAAAAAAATTTTTTTAAGTAATGTGGAGTTGATGCCCAATTCAATGAGCTTAATCAATGGCTGAATAAATAGCAGTACTCCTACATTAAAAAGATATGTGGGCTCAGATAGAGAAGGGAGCACCAAATAAACGGTGTTGGAAGGATCCTCCCAGAATGGGAGATGCGTGCTGAAAGTAGACTCTAGACCGAACATGATTGTCACTCAATGCCTCACTTGCAAACCACAGCACCCAAAAGGAGAGAGAGAACAAAAGGGAATGCCCTGCCACAGAGGCAGGGTGGGATGGCGGGACAGGGGATGGGAGGGATGCTGGGACCCGTGGTGGTGGGAAATGGGCACCGGTGGAGGGATGGGTATTCGATCATTGTATAATCAAAACCCAAGCACAAAAATTTGTAAGTCTATAACTGTACCTCATGGTGTTTCACTAATAAAAATTAATTTTAAAAAAGTGTTTAACTTGGCTTATATAAATGTAAGAGGAATTATCAAAACAAACTAAGAGTGTGATATAGAAATAACCCAATAATATAAAATTGGTTTAATATGGGCTGAGGAGGTGAATCAAATGCCTGGAGCACATTCTCTGCATGTAGGAGGCCCAGAGTCTACATATTTCCCGCAAACAGTGCAAGAAGCTCATACTGAGCACTGAATCATGAGTAACCCTGAGTCCTATGGGGCATGGCTCAAAAGTAACAAGAACATGAAAAACTTTCACTTATCAAAACATAAGAAAGGTATGGAGAGAAAATGCAATGGCTCCTGTGTTTGCCCTACACATGGCTGACTCAGGTTCAATCCCTGTATTCCTTTATGGTGCCACTGCCAGGAATATTCCTTAGTGCAGGGACAGAAGCAACCCCTGAGCATCAGTGGGTAAGTATTAAATAGGAAGGGAGTCATGACCTTATGTCAGAAATCACTATCAATTAATTTTTCTGTCAAAAGTAAAAAAAATATACAGAACCAAATCGGTCAGGATGGAAGATGTGTGCTGAAAGTAGATAATGGACCAGACATGATGACCCCTCGGTATCTGTATTGCAAACCATAATGCCCAAAAGTAGAGAGAGAGGATGGGGAGTATTGTCTGTTATGGAGGCAGTGGGAGGGTGGGAAAAGGTAGGGGGTTTTACCAGGGACATTGGTGGTGGGGAATGTGCACTGGTGGAGGGATGGGTGTCTGAACATTACTGGGTTTTGAAACTGACACAAAAAGGTAATGGGTAGACTACAAAGGTATGCATAAGAATGCAATTATGATGATAAAGCATGCTGAAAGTAGACTATAGACCAAACATAATTGCCACTCATTGCCTCTTTTGCAAACCACAACACCCAAAAGGAGAGAGAGAACAAAAGGGAATTCCCTGCCACAGAGGTAGGGTGGGGTGGGGGATTGGGGATGGGGGGTGGGAGGTATACTGGGACCTGTGGTGGTGGAAAATGGGCACTGTTGGAGGGATGGGTGTTTGATCATTGTATAATTAAAACCCAAGCACAAAAATATGTAAGTCTGGAAAAAAATAATAAAATAAAATGGTTTAAAAAATAATAATAATTACTACACCAGGCTTACTAGGAACAGAATTTGTGAATTAGTTGGAAAAAATTTGTGATTAGATTTATGGTTGTATTACTGAAGTCATAGGTACAAGTGAGTGATCCAGAATAGTTCTTCAACTATAGCTTCTATGATAACCCTTGATCATGTTTGTTAAAGCACAAATTGTAGGTACTTAGCCTGAGAGTTTGAGATTCATCAGGTAGCATAAGGACTAAGAATGCCCATTTTAACAAGATCCCAGGTGACACTGATACAGATGGTTTAGAAAACATACTTCAAGGTCAGCAGTCAAGAAATATGACTAAACACCGATCGGCTGCTGATGTTTCCTCATTGGTTTCCCGTGGTGTGCTTTAGTTTTTGTATCTGAGTTTGTACTTGTTTAAGTTTTTGTGGATATCAATGTTAGCTTCTGTCATTTCAATCCCATGGACTATCCACACAGCTTCGATGTTCTAGGACTGCCTATCAGTACCAACGTTCTATAACTTTAACTTTGCAAAGAGTGTAGAGAGACTAATAAAATTATTGTTCCCCCAGATCAGCAGGCTAGTAAATAAAAGGTTAATTGATCTCTTTTTCACTTGTCTATATAATTTATCTCCATCACCAGTTCTTTGCCACACATATAGACTACAAAGTTTCCACCATAATAATAGGAGTTTCTCTGTCAAATAAAACATATACATATTATATATACCATAATTTTTTTCAGTAATCTTTTATTTTTTTATTTTTATTAGTGAACCACCATGAGGTACAGTTGTGAACTTACAAGTTTTTGTGTTGGGTTTCAGTTATACAATGATCGAGTACCCATCCTTCCACCAGTGCCCATTCTCCACCACCACTGATCCCAGTATCCCTCCAACCCCGCATTACCCCCACCTCAGCCTGCCTCTGTGGCAGGGCATTCCCTTTTGTTCTCTGTCTCCTTTTGAGTGCTGTGGTTTGCAAAAGAGGCATTGAATGGTAATCATGTTTGGTCTATAGCCTACATTCAGCATGCATCTCCCATCCTGGGAGGATCCTCCCAACACCCTTTATTTGGTGCTCCCTTGGAGCACACTGCCTCTTTGAAGTGTTCAGAGAAGCATGAAATATTGCATCACCTTAATGATAAAAAGATCATTATAATGCTTATTCTGTATATACTTAAATGCAGTTGCTTTTTCAGTTTCTTATACTAAAGCATGTGTGGATATAAAATGACCTATAATTTAAAATCTTACTATTTATTTAACATTGAATGTCTTCTGTGTGCCAGATTTGCTATATTATAGAAGTCAGTTAGTTTGTTTTGCTTTTTACTGATGTGAGGACAAACCCAAGAGTATTGAGAAAGGGGGCAGGGGGAGGCATGTGGTATTAAGGTATTGAATCCAGGACCTCACACATGCAAAGTATGTAGTCTAGCTCTTAGCAACATCACTGACCGCTGTAGAGGATACTGTCACTGTCACTGTCCTCCCATTGTTCATCGATTTGCTTGAGCAGGCCCAGTAGCATTGTGAGACTTGTTACTGTGTTTGGCATGTCAAATACATCACGGGAAGCTTGCCAGGCTTTGCTGTGGGGCTAGATACTCTCAGTAGCTTGCCAGGCTCTCCGAGAGGGGCAGAGGAATCGAACTCAGGTCGGCCATGTTGTAGAGGATACTGGAGGTATAAAATTCCTCTTGTTTAGAGAATTATGAGATCTGAAAGGGCTCTTCCATCTTACTAAACTTTATTAAAATTCAGCTATAAGTTCAAGTTCTCTAGCATCATGGATGACTAATAGAAGAGTCCACAATAGCAAGCAACTCATTCTGCAAGCTTACAGTCTGGGTCCCAGTGGAAACAGGCAGCATAGCCAAGCTGGGTAATCCGAAGAGCACAAAATGCAAGACCTTGACAAGGGATGGTTAGAATTCTGAAATAGTAATCCTGAAGTTACTAGAATTTCAGGACCTGTGTTTATAGGAAACCTATGCCACCTATAGGCCCAAAAAGATCCAAAAAAAAGAAGCTTCTGCTTTCAGTTGAGGCACACATGCAACATGATAGCCTAGCAGGAACAAAGTGTGGATGGGAATACTCTTCTCCATTCCAATCCCACTAGGACTTCTCTTTCATGAATTCATCAGAAGCCATACTCAAGGGACCTATTGTTTTGGACACTGGGTCTGTGTCTCATGAGCCAGAGCAGGACAGAGAGGAATGAAGTTTGTACACATATAGTTCCCTTTTAAATGAGTTAGAAAGCATCCCATGTCCAGCTGTCAGGAAAAAGAAATTGAAAACTCATCAGATGTTAGAAGAGGGCCTTTGATTCTCTTACAAAGTGAATATGTTTGCTGTTGTTTTGAGTATAGAATTTTTAAAGTTTTTAATTTGAAAGAAAATGTATTGCTTTGAAAGCCTAGAATTCTAATAATTGAAGTGCACAAAACCTCAATGACTGGAGGTACAAAAATTCACTGGCTAATTGCCACTAACAGTACTCCAGGGCTCAGTGGGTCTCTTTCGAGAGTTATAAAGGAGCTATGGAGATTACTTCAGTTGTAGAGCATGATGAGACCTTAAGTTTCCTCCTTAGTACTGGATAGCTCCCACTTTGTACTATCAGGTGTGGACTTGGTGGCCCCTAAACTCCAACCTAAGAACTGAAAATGCCAGGTCCTTACTGCTGGGCCAGAGCATCACCAGGAATGACCTCCAGGTCTGCCTAACACTGCTGGGTATAGCTTCTGTAAAACTAAAAACAATTATTTGAAGACTCTAAGGAGTATCTTTGAATGAGCCTATAAAACAGGTTTGAAGGTCAGAGAATGGCTCACTATGCTGGAGTGCGTGCTTGTATATAGGACATCCAGATTTAATTCCTGGCATCATGTGATCCTCCAAACACTAGGATTGACCCCAAAGTATCAAAGTGTAAGTTACTTCATAATACTTCTGGGTGCCACCACACACACACAAACACATATGCACACACACATACACACACACATACACATGCTCACGTGCACACATGTACACATGCACACACCATCTCCTCCACCACCACTACCACCATCACCACCATAAAAAACCATTTTGAAGACTGAATAAATAGCTAAAATATCTACAGTACATGCCTTTAATGCTCTTGGCCCTAACTTTATTTCCTTTTTCCTTTTTCTTTTTTTTAATGGGTTTGGAGGCCACACCTGGTAGTGCTCAGGAGAGACCCTTTGTGGTTCTTGGGACACCATATGCCATACTGGGGATTAGAACCAGAGTTTATACAATGCAAGGCAGTCACTTTAAGCCCTACACTAACTCTCTGGCTCACAAGTCCTGAGTCTGATCCCCAATTCTGCAAGACCAACCTCATAGCATTTCTAAGTGTGGTCCCTGTGGCCCTTGAGCACCCCCAGTGTGCTTTTAGTGGACTCTTAGTTTCACCATGTGTGGCTCTGGTGACCCTCAGTACTGTTGGGCCTAACCAATACTATGTCATAGAGTTAACCCACTGAATCACCTAATACAATTCAGTGAGTGTTAGGGGAATGACCCCTGAGCAGTTCCAGGGAGCCCTCCATCCCCCCAAAATTGGCACCCAGAATCATATGAGGAGTAATTTCCTCATAAGTCTTGTTTCTCCCAAATTATATACTATGAATGAAACATTTTCAAAGATTGGGGCTGTGACTCCAAGTGCTGGAGGACATGCTTTGCATACTGGGGTGATCGGCTTCATCTCAGGCAAAACATGATCCTTGAACACTGCCAGGTATAACCCCCAAGTCAGAAAACAAAACAAAACAAAAGCCCATGAAACCAAACTCACTCCTTTCCCCAGAAGCTCCCTTCATGCATGTAAAGCCCTGAAACTCTCTGGTCAAAGTTTCTTGGACCCAGCAAGTGCTAAGGCACAACTGACCCCAAAAGAGTCAGGCAAGAAGGGTCTTCTCCCCCAGACTTAGAGTGAGAAATAGTTCAAAGAGAGGTATCAGCAGCCCAGAGTCTCAGAACAAGCAACAGAGCAGGCTGTCCTGGGTTCCAATTGGAGACTAAGGTTACCTGCCAGCTCCATACAGACCCAGCTCACACTGGTATGCCTCAAGCCTCGCATTTTTCTGCAGATACACCAAGGTGGAGAACTGCTCTCTCACCTGTGCTTGATTCTTATACGTTCGCAGATTGATTTCATGGTGTTATCTTCAGACTGAAATTCTCCCTTGTCTTTTAACTCTGCATATGACAACCTTTATTATTTTGCAAGAAGTTAGCAATTCGAATGAGACCATTCATTTACTCCGCACAAACCATAATCCCATGATATGGAAATCACTGTAGATATTGCCAGCACTTCTAATGAAGCTACAGTGGGTAGTTTAAAAAAAAAGATGTGTTAAATAGATTTTCCCCATTGAATAATTTTTATGGAGTAAAAGAAAGTGAAAACTCCATAGCAAACCTGATGTTAATTCCTGGAACTTTCTATTTTGCACATAGCAGGGGGCTCAGGATGTGGATGATCAGGAGGTCAAAGATTATGGACACAAGAGCTAAAACCCAGATCTTGATGTCTGTGGCCCCAGCATCCTTTGGCCCCAGAAATCCTTGCCTCTCTTGGCAGAGGGGAGTGATGCCAGTGTGAAGGGTAGCCGGTCACACTGATGAAGCTGCGTTTTGCAAATAGAAGGTGCAACCAAAAGTGTTCTCTCAGTGCTAATTTTAGACTTGCTGCTTCGTTCACACTGACAGAATCATTCAAGCAGCCTTCTGAGGAAAGGAACTAAGGTCTAAAGATATAGTCCTAATACTAGCTTTTCCCTTTATGCCAGTCACAGAAAAATGCAATTGATGCCATTTGCCAATTTTCCTGTTCTGATTCATTTTACCAGTCCACAAGCTTCTTAAAGGCAGTACAGAACTCTGTTTACCTGACTTCGTATTTTAATAAGATAGGGTCCCTGCAGGCCCAAGTTAATACTCCCTAATCCTTGCAATTTGTATCATGAGCCAGTGCTAAAAGGACTTCCTGTCTGCTGCAAGAATGAGAAACAGGAATGCTCCTAAAATGTAGCATACAGCTCCTAAAATGTGGCTTGTGATTCCTAACAGGAATTATTGTAATGGCTTTATAGTCATACATACAGACATTGCTGTGAACTCAAGGTCATCTGGCAGTTTCTTGAGAACCAAAGAATGTGTGAGCAACAACCTGGCCTTTATGATAAATTGAGAAGTTCACAGAGGTTCCATGACCACCCAGTTTCACAAAATATAAATGGTGACAATGCTGGTCCTGAATCAGACACACTCTTCCCCATGGACACCACATACAGTGGAGCAACAGAAGCCCTGGCCTTCTGTTTTTCCTGCTGAAGTCTTTCCTCCACACAGCCAAGTAAGTTTGGTTTTTTTTTTGTAAGAATAGTTGTTATAAGTAGGACTTGCTTCACTTATCTTTTACATAATACTTTTTATCAAATCCCAGATATACTCCACTTCTGAAATCCACAAGTACTCTGTGAATTGTGCGTAACATTATTAAAATGTCTTGACTTCTAGTTCCTTATGACAAAGACTAATTGCATTGAATCTTATACCCCTAGTTTAGTTTTTAGCAAATATGGGATGTTCAGTAAGGTCTTTTTATTTTTTCCTTGGTAATCAAGGTTGATAAGCACCTATTGAAGTCAAGATCTGGAGACAACCCACATACCCAATGACAGATAGATGATTGAATTACAATATTGTAGTATAAATCGTGAAAAATTACTCAGCTAAGAAATTATGTCATTTTGCTTTTTTGCTGCAACATGTAAAAAACCTAGTGGGTTTGTGCTAAGTGATAAAAATCAAGAGAAGGACAAATGCCAGGTATTCTAACATGTGTTGTATTAGGAACCAAATAGAAAGGATAGACAAGTTTCAGTAGACTCTGAGGGTGAAGTTAACAAGGAAGTGGGGATGCAGGGGCTGGATTCTATGGAAAACGGTGGCGGAATATGGATACTTGGTGGGGGTGGATGTCTCATATGGTCATATCAAATTTTATTATATAAATAATTACCCTTTGTAAACCAATGTTATCTCAGTAAAAATACATTTGAAAGAATTAAAATTTTAAAAGGAAAAGAAAGAGGTAGGGATGGAGAAATTGAAGGCATTGGGAAGAATGGAGGAAGGATGGAAGGAAGAAAGATGAATTTATATTTGGTATATCTTATATAAATGAAAACTGATATTTAAAATTTAAATGCACCTTTTGAGAACTTAATGTTTGCTTATTACCATCCATTTCATAAACTCCAGGAGGTCTCACTATTTATAAACCTAGATGACTATTTTGTGGCAGCAAAAGTAACTCTAGTCAACTCTAGCAACTAAGCCCTGAGATACCTCATGAAAAACCAAAATCCATTAAGTTATATGTACTGAAGGCAAGAACCTCTCTAAGCAATCATCCTATCCTCAAGAGGTCCATACTATTATTAGTCTGGTGGTCATACCATGAAAACGCATAGAGAGTTTTATCTAAAGTTGTACAATTGATGCTAAGCTGAATATAAAGACTGTGATTCTAGAACCCGTTGTTCTAACTATTATGCAATGATAGTCTACAGTGTCAATGATTCAGGATCCTGTCCTGGATAGTAGGGTAGGTAAAGTGCTTGACTTGCACGTGGCTGACTCAGGTTTAATGACCATCACCACATAATGATTCCCTGAGCTCTGCTAGTAGTTATTCCTAAGTACCCAGCTTGCAATAACCCCTGAGAAACATAACCTAAAAACAAAAAAACAAAACAAGATCAAGATCAAAACTGCATTTTCTAGACAGCTTAAGTTCAATCATTTAAACACCCAAACATCTAATTCTAACCTAAATCTATCACGTGCTTCTTTCCTATCCAGAATGCTTCGGATGTCATCAGAGATATTGAAATCTGTATGGAGCTATATTTTCCCTTACTGATGCTATGGTTTTTTTAATGCAGCAATTTTATTATTGTTGTTTCAAGTTTCAAAGTACTACAGACTGTTTGTCAAGTTTTAAAATACAAAAAATAAAGTAGTGATGGTCTCATGATCATGTAGGAGGATTTGTTAAGGGAATTATGATAAGAACTGCTCTGGATGGTGGCTCAGGTTTCACCTAATACAGTCTTTCCTCACTAGCTTAGTTCCCTGAACTGACTAGCATATCAGAGCTGTCTGGCCTTTCCTGTTCCAGCCATCTAATTGCATTACCACTTTCCCTACAAGGCACTATGTTATATCCTCAAATTCTTCCTGGTCTCAGTTATTAATTACATTTCTGGTGTTACCTTTATTAGACCCTCAAGACACAGTTGTTTTAGTATTAAAAAGTGTCTTGTGTTCTGAGCCTCTATTTGTAAATTAACTTGATCTATGTTATCTGTAGACCATTGCATCAGATAACATCTGAGATATTAAATTAAAATGAGTTGTATTGAACTCAGAAATAAGCATTTCCCCCAATCAAAACATATTTTATTTTTATTAGGAAATTATCAAGGCTACATTTAAAAAATATTCATAAAATTTACATACTCATTGCTTAGTTTCAGTAGTTATTAACCC
>JAOXYA010465054.1:0-17162 GCA_028565675.1 Sorex palustris
GAGACATTACTGGGGCCTGCTCGAGGCAATCGACAAATAACAGGATGGTTGTGATCGTCGTGATCTCAGTGTTAACTTCTTCGTATTTGCCATATTACTGTGATTCTGTTAGTGTGTCCCTATTTTTAGAAGAAAAAAAAAAAGACTGAAGTAGGGCATAGTTAAAATCTTCAAGTATCTCAGCAGGAACAGGTACCTGGATAGAACAGTAACCAAATGGGAGTTCCTGGGGGCCGAGAAATGCAGTGACCCAGAGTGCCCACCAGGGGGCTCCTTGCTCTGTGCTCCCAGAAGTTTCAAGTCAATTGTCTAATCTTTCAATTTTTTGCCTCCCCGTCTGAGTTTGTTAAGAAAAAACTGCTCCCAAGTCTATTCTTTCTGCAATCTTTATGTGCCAGCCGTTGTTTCATTCATGTCTTTTACGAAGAGGAAAACTTAGTTACAGGAGAAAAGTAATTGGCTCAGCACTAAATAACTGAATAGATGCTGAAATTCAACTGCTGCTTAAGGCCAAGTCTTCTCTGCTAGTTGCTGTGAAATATGCCAAACATTTCATTTAGTGACCGTTTCATTGATAATTTTCAGTTAAGGATAACTAATCAATATCAACATGACCAGGATTGGAGAGATAGACAGGAGGATAGGGCTCTTCTCTTGAACCCACACAACCACTGTTCGATCCCCAACACTTTCAAGCTCCACCAGGAGTGATTCCTAAGTACAGAGCCAGCCGTAAACCCAGAGCATCATCAAGTATAACCCCATCACCAACACTTACCCTTACAACCCCCCCAACACACACACACACACACACACACACACACACAGAACAGTACCAACATAATAAGCAACATTGGCAAGAGATCTAGCAATTGTATCTGCATTCGCTGGATACTAATTTCTCAGGGCTTAGGTTTCTATATTTTATTAAATCTTTTGAGTTTCACAAAAATAGTCAAATCTATAAGGTAAATACCAGATATTTCAGAAAAGTTTAAGAACAAGTAGAGGTTTGAATATTTCACTCCTAAACCAATTGGAAACTGTGTGGCTCAGTTCAGTAGTAAGCTTGGCTGTGTGATTCCTTTAGATTTGAGACCATTCTTCATGCTACGTTGATTCCTTCCATAGGACACCCATGAGCTAGCGGGATAAAGACGTATATTGGGTCCTAACTGTAGTGTGCATATTGGAAGCACGTCCTTGGGCTTTGTTCCAGAAATCATGCCAATTTATCTTGCCTTGTAAAAGATACTGGATGCCATTCAAACCAGATGTTTTTTCCACAAATCACTTTCCTGTTTATTACAGTTTTTAGTCCCTCACAGAGTGACCTTTGAGGATTTTCGTTTGGTTGGTGTTGATGCTGAGTGAATGGGCTACCCAACCATATTCCCTAAATTAAAAAAAAAAAAATACTCTGTTTTAGTTTGCTTGGCCTGCCCACAGTAGCACCGACTGGGAAGCTGAAACAGCAGAATTTTTTATTTCCCTTCAGTTATAAAGGCTGAATGTGGGTTCAAGGTTATGACTAGTTTGTTTCTTCTGAGTGTCCCTCCATGACTTGTGAAAGTCTATCTATTCCCTGAATTCTTGAATATTCTATTCATGTCTATGTCAATATTGACATGACCAGGATTGGAGAGATGCCATCATTCATAAAACACTAGGAGTCTTTCCTTCATTAAGAAGAGTCACGGGGGCTGGAGCAACAGCATAGCGGGTAGGGCATTTGCCTTGCACGCAGCCGACCTAGGTTCGATTCCCAGCATCCCATATGGTCCCCCGAGCACCGCCAGGAGCAATTCCTGAGTGCATGAGCCAGGATTAACCCCTGAGCATCGCCGGATGTGACCCAAAAAGCAAAAAAAAAAAAAAAAGAGAGAATCCAAGGGCCGAGAGAGCCCCTACACACATCCCAGCGTTAGTCAGAAAAGCCTGAACGTCCACATCTGAAGAGGGGAGTTGGGCGGGCGACACATGTGCTCGTTCACGTGGGTGCAGGCAGCAGCACGGGCATTTGCAGGCACCTCCTTTGTTCAAGGTGGCCGTTATGGGGTTTCTACCACCTGCCCCCATACAGGGCTTCTACCTAGGTAAAAGTCCGTCGCAAAGGAGGTTGCCTAGGCAGGTTGGGAGTGGTGGTGGTCTTCTTTGAAATTCGTTTCCTGGGCTTTTGTTTCTCAGGAGCTCCTCTGGGGTCTGTTGCTGTAGATAGGTTGAGGGTCTTATAAGGCCTTACTTCTGTTTTGTTTTGTTTTGTTTTGTTTTTTGCAAGGCTGGCCTTTGCAACTTCAGAGCTATTACTCCCCAGGAAATTTACTGTCATCGCCAGGGGAGGGCAGACTTCCTGCCTGCCCCCCTACATCAGAATGACTCCTGATTGGGGGCCTGCCAAACTATTTGCCTTGCATGCCGCCCACCCGACCCGAATTCCATCCTCGGCATCCCACTAGCACCGGCAGGAGTCATTCCTGAGTGCAGAACCAGGAGTGACCCTGAACATCGCTGGGTGTGACCCAAAAAAAAAAAAAAGAATGGCTCTGAGCTCAGGGTTCATGTCTAGTCTAGGGGTCCTCATAGGACTCTTTGGGATGTCGGGGAGCCAAGGGGAGCAGGCAATGCCAGGGCCCTTGCCACTGTGCCATTGCTCCTGCCCCATAGGCAGATCTTCCTGGAGGCCTTCCTTAGGCCCCTTGATGATGCTCTGACAGACAGCAGGATCTCTCCCGGGCCTGAGGGAATCCTGCAGGTCTCCCGGGCGCTGCTGTCTGAGCTGCGAGTCTCCTGGGATCTGAAGAGTGGCCCAGAAACTTGTTCATCTTTTTTTTTCTTAATTCTTATTTATTTATTTGCTTTTTGTTTGTTTGGATTTTTTTTTTGCTTTTTTTGGGGTGACACCCAGCCCATGCTCAGGGGTTACTCCTGGCTCTGCACTCAGGAATCACTCCTGGCGGTGCTTAGGGGAACCATATGGGATGCTGGGAATCGAACCCGGGTCGGCCACGTGCAAGGCAAACGCCCTACCCGCTGTGCTATCGCTCCAGCCCCTATTTTTTGCTTTTTGGGTCACACCCGGCGATACACAGGGGTATACTCCTGCTTTTGCACTATGAAATTACTCCTGCCAGTTCTCCGGGAACCATATGGGAGGGACCATATGGGATACTTACTGGGAATCGAACCCGGGTCGGCCCCATGCAATGCAGGCATCCTGCCCGCTGGGCTGTCTCTCCAGCCCCTGTAAGCTTCTCTTAGGCATCAGCATATCCCAGGAACCTTGGTCTTGGTCTTCGCAACGTGAAGTGGGTTTCCCCACGTGATGCAGTGAGGTTCACGCACACCAATTTTGGGGGGTGAAGGAAAAAGGCTGGTCTCCAGGCCGCTGACGCTTTCCACATTCTTCGAACGAAGATTTCCTCTGTCACTTGCCGCTTTTGTTTTTGGGGTCACACGCAGAGACGCTCAGGACTTACTCCTCGCTCTGCATTCAGGGATCACTCCTAGCTGGGATCTTGAGGGATGCTGGAGATCAAATCCGAGTCCGCCGCGTGCAATGCAAGTGTTGTCCCTGCTGTTCTTCTGTTCCAGCCACGTCCTTCTGTCACTCTTTTCGACAGACCCCTCAGAATTGTCCATACGTCTGTGTCTGTGCCGGGTGCTGTCGTGGTTCATGGCTCTCCCAGCACTTGGCACTAAGCTCTGCCTTCTGGACACATCTTGGGGTTTCCCGTGGGGACCCTGAGGGTTTAAAGTAGATTAAAGTAAAACCCAGGACTGTAAAGTTGCCTCCTGAGTTCCCCTCCCGCCCTGGGGATGCAGAGGGGCACGGGCTGATTGGAAACTGTGTGTGTTTCAGGAGTCGGTATCCTTTGAGGACGTGGCCGTGACCTTCACCCAGGCCGAGTGGGCTTTGCTGGATCGGGCCCAGAGGCGCCTGTACAGAGAAGTGATGATGGAAGCCTGCAGGCACCTGGCCTTCGTGGGTGAGGCTGAGGCGCGACCCCTCCCTGCAGCTCAGGGCACAGAGCCCGCTGCCCACGCTTCGGACAGGGCCACGGAACGGGGCTGCCGGGAAGGAGGGGCCTGTCGCTGGGCACCCTGGCCCAGGCCTGGGACTTTCCCGGGCAGGCAGCTGGGTTCACACCTTAACTGCCTTTTCTCTGATTAGGGCCACCCCGGGATGGAGCGGGGTGTCAGGGCCACTGCCAGCACCTCTGGCTCTTGGTGTGACCTTAACAGTGCTGGTTGGTTCCCCAGTGTTCGAGGCTCCAGGCTGCCCTCGGCAGTGCTGGGTGAGGGAGGTGGTGCCCAGGATTATATTCTGGGCCACGAGCATGGCAGTCACTGTGCTACCTTGCAGGTTCTTCATGGGGACACGGGGCTCACACTTGGATGTTTGTGGGGCTGACTCCAGACTCTGTGCTTCGGGCATGCCATGGGGTGCGGGGATCTGACCTGCCTGGTTCAAGGCAGCTGCTTCCTCTTCTGTTGAAGTAAACCAGTGGCATCAGGCCTATTCCAGTTATTTTTTGTTCCCGCAGAGAATCTTTTTTCTCTGGTTAACAGACCTGGTGATGCTCAGGGCTGATGCCTGGCATTGCTTGGAGGAGCCTATTGGGTGCTGGGGAGTAACTAGGGTCAACTTTGTCCAAGGCAAGCACCATCCCCACCATCCTATCGATCTGCCCCTCCCGAGTCTCCCTCTGGGACTGAATTGTCTCCCTGCTTGTTCCAGAGGGTTTCTTTCCAGGAAAAGCCAGTGGTGCTTTTGGAGGTTTCTTCAAGAACGAGTTGTTCAGTGAAGACAGCACCGTGGGGTTCATGAGCAACGATTCCTGGAATGGTTTTGGAGAGAAGCGGATGTTCCCTGCTGCTGGGGACCAGCAGCAAACCCAGAAGCGGCGACAGAAGTGAGTGGATTGGCCAGGGGAGGGCGGGAGGAGGGTGGCGTTGGTGGGGGGGGGGGAGCATGGGGGGAGTGTCCCATATCTTCAAAATGAAAACTAGGATCTCAGATTAGTGCAGGACTGAGTAGTGTTGCCTTCACACTTTCCTTCGTGGGCCTCCTTTATTTAACACGCCTGTGATGCGCATGTGGACTCCTGGCTCTGCGCTCAGGAATCCCTCCTGGCCAACCTGTGGGGTCCGATTTGAACCTGAATCAGCCTCAGGCAAGGGGAGGGTCCTGCGCGCAAAGCTGGCAGCCCCCGCTGGCTTCTTAAGTGGTTTCCACTCAGGACCCTTCTCGGTGAGAGGTCCCTTCTCCAACTCCCCCCATGCCACCCCACCCTTTGTAGGCCTAAAACAGGGGCCTGCACGTAAGGCTTTGATGAATGATGAATTAAGAGGAATATTCAAAAAGCCCTAGAGTCAGTCCAGAAGTTATAGCACAGTGTTAGGATTTAATCTCCAGCACGGTTTTGGGCCTGCAGCGCCTTACTTCTAAGTGGTTCCCTAGTCCACAGCCAGGAGTAAACCCTGAGCACTGCAGCGTGTGGCCCCAAGTAGGAGGGACAAAAAAATTAACCCCAAACCAAAAGACCAAAACAGAAAGATCACTCATGATCAAGGGTGGTGATTGCTTGTTGATATTCACTTTTTTCTATTTTGTGTGTGAGCGTTGCCTAGTCCTGACTCCTGGTCCTGTGCTCAGAGATCTCACCTGGGGGGCTCGGGGGACCTGGTAGGGTGCAGGGGACAGATCTGGGCAGCCTCATGCACGGTCCCCGCCCTCCCGCTGTCCTGTGGTCCCGGCAGTCGGGCTGGTCTTGCTTTTCTGCTCAGCGTATCTCGTTTTTTTGGCAGACGCCTCTTGCCGGACAGTCTTGGTGACGGTCACGGAGCTCCTGGAACCCTGAGGCGGACTCGAAGCCTCCCTGTGCCCCAGAGTCCTGTGGCTGCTGCTTCTGCGGAATGTTCTTTCCCTCAGCACCCCCCGGCACCTCCCCGTGGCTCTCCTCCAGGCGACCTGGCTCAGGGGGGCATCTGCTACCCGGCTGCCCAGGGGACCCCCTCTCCCAACCCGGGTGCCCTCCGGCATGGCCCTCTGGGGGTCGCTGACACCCAGAGCCCGACGTCCCACGAATGCAAAGTGTGCGGGGAGACCTTCCATGTCACCAACCTGCTAACGCCTGACGTCGGCGAGCACCACGAGGAGACGCCGTACATGTGTGAGCTCTGCAGGAAGGACTTCCGCTTCCACATGTCCATGCAGCAGGCTCACGCCCAGACCCACGCTGACCTGGAGAAGCCCTTTAAGTGCCCCGAGTGCCCCCAGAGGTTCCGGATCCCCTGTAAGCTGCGCGCCCACGCGCTGGTGCACGCGGGCGTCAGGCCTTTCGCCTGCCAGCAGTGTGGGAAAAGCTTCAGCAGTCGCTGGAACCTGCGTCAGCACAGCCGGACGCACACCGGGGAGAGGCCATACGACTGCCCCGAGTGCGGGAAGGCGTTCCGGGATAGCGGCACCAGGACCAAGCACATGCGGGTCCACACGGGCGAGCGGCCCTACACGTGCCCGCAGTGCGGGAAGGGCTTCCGCTTCCTCAGCAAGCTCCAGGGCCACCTGGTGACACACACGACCCAGAGCCCCTTCCAGTGCCCCGAGTGCGGCAAGACCTACCGCGACCGCTCCTACTTCTCCGGCCACCTGCAGACGCACCGGGCGGTCCAGTCGCTCACCTGCGGGGAGTGCGGCCGGGTCTTCAGCCACCCCCAGATCTTCCGCCGGCACATCAGGGAGCATCTGGAGGAGCAGCCGTTCGTGTGCCACTGCGGGCAGCGGTTTGTCCGGGCGTCCACCCTGCACCGCCACGTCCGCCGGACCCACGCCGGGGAGCGGCCGTACAGCTGCCCCGAGTGCGGGAAGGCGTTCCGGCATAGCGGCACCAGGACCAAGCACATGCGGGTCCACACGGGCGAGCGGCCCTACAAGTGCCCGCAGTGCGGGAAATGTTTCCGCTTCTTGGACAAACTCCAGGGCCACCTGATAACGCACACGACTCAGAGTCCCTTCCAGTGCCCCCAGTGTGGCAAGGCCTACCGCGACCGCTCCTACTTCTACGGCCACCTGCAGAGCCACCAGGGGCCCCAGACCCTCACCTGCGGGGAGTGTGGCCGGGTCTTCAGTCACCCCCAGAACTTCCGCCGGCACGTCAAGAAGCACCAAGAGGAGCAGCCGTTCGTGTGTCACTGAGGGCAGCGGTGTGGCGGGCGGGGCCGCAGCCCTGCATGGACTCGTCCGCCGGACCCACGGCAGGCAGGGAGACGTGCTGAATCCGTCGTCCGCCCTGTGCCGTGAGCGTCACCTGGTCTTCCACCAACCTGCGAGGAAAGGAATCTCGGGGTTGCAAGAGCATGTGGGGTGCAACCCTGTGCCTCGATTTCTTATCTCTCTAAAACTCAAGAGGAAAGCCATTTCTTTTTTTTGGGGGGGGGTCACACCTGGCGATGCACAGGGGTTCCTCCTGGCTCTGCACTCAGGAGTTACTCCTGGCGGTGCTCAGGGGACCATAGGGGATGCTGGGAATCGAACCCGGGTCTGCCGCGTGCAAGGCAAATGCCCTCCCCACTGTGCTCTCTCTCCAGCCCCAAGCCATTTCTTTTTTTAAGTCGTGTTGGGGCTACCACTGATGATGCTCAGGACTGACTTGAGGTTCTGCTCCCAGGAATCAGTCTTGGAGGTTCTCAGGGGACCCTCTGGGATGCCCGAATCGAACCTGGGTCTGCCACATGCAAGGCCAGCGCCCTACATGCTGTGCTATTGTGTGATACCCCCCCACCCACCCACCCATACACACAAACACAACACACCGGATACCGTAATCTCGGCTGCTGTGAAGTCATGTGTGACTTGGGGGGCCTCGGGAGAGAGCCTAGTGGGGAATATTCGAGTGACATTATATTTCTTGTATTTGTTTGTTTGAAGCCCACACCCGGTGTTGCTTCAGGCAACTTCTTGGCTATGCTCTCCGAGATCAATCCTTCGGGCCTCGGGGGACCCTGTGATATGTCCCTGGTTCCAACTGGGTCAGCTGTTGCATGGCCAGCGGCCTCCTCTTTACTAAGACTCCAGCTCTGAAATCCTATTTTATTTTAGCTGCCTTGTGCTTTCCACGACTGTTTCAGCTAGATTTTAAAAAGCATCAATTATTTCTGAGATTTTTCTTTCTTTTTTTTGTTTTATTGATGGACACAGGCTGGTCCTCAGGGCTTCCTCCTGGTCCTGCAGTCAGGGATCACTCCAGTGGTGCTTGGGGACCCTACAGGGTGCTGCATATCAAACCCGACTTGACCGCATGCAAGCTGGGGGTCTCTGCCCACTGTCTTATTGCTCTGGCGACACTGATGGAGGCAAAGCCGGCACTGACCACGGTGAAGACTCCCAAGGTGCGACCAACCGAAAAGCAGCCTTGAGAGGCCAGGACGATGTTCTGCCCCAGGATCCGGACAAGGAGAAACGGGTCTGTCGGCAGGGGAGGCGAGACAGACAGGTGGCGGGGATGGGTGTGATCTCTTCATATATCTGGGCTTCGAAGAAGCTCGTTTTTCTTCTGTCCCAATCTTGGTCAAGTCAGAGTGTTACATTAGGTTTGGTCACTAAGGTAAACATTGGTGGCTGGTCATTTGGACAATAATCATCGTTTTAGCTGCATAGACCTGTGCATCCGCTTATCCTATTTTGCTAATGTTTAGAGACCTTAGTGACGCTACAATAAATATCCATTCATATCGACTGTCAGTGTTTTCATTTCCCAGTGGAAGCATCGTGGTTTATTCTGGATATGGGAGAAGAGAATTTCCCTCTCTCCGGAGCAAGAGAGGCCCCGTCATTGCGCTGTGTGTGTTAAACGCAGCAACGTTTCCATATATGAGGAATGGAGTGGGTCGCTGTGTCACGGGGACACCTTGCTCTCCTGGCAAGTGTGGTAGGAATTTCTTCGTTGGATGACAGAAGAGTGGGGAGGATGCTGGTCTGGCAGGCGGCCCACCGCATTTCTGATCCCTGGCATCTCACAGGACCCACCCTGAGCAACTGGATGTGACCCAAAATCAAAAGGCAGAGTCCCCCAGCTTCTGTTCTCTGGGAGTCTCCACCAAAGAACTTGCTGCCTGTCCCATATTCCAGGTAGCCCTTGGAACTGTGATAAACCCCTTTCAGATTTTCCTGGATGTTGGTTTAAGTCAGGTGAGTGTTGAAGTGAAATGATGGCCACATTGAGTTACACATACGTTTGTGGGGTGAAACCCTTTGATTGGGGTGGGGCAGCCTGACTTCAGTCATTGAGTGCTGGGGTTTCTTTTTTTGGGGGGGGATTGCATACCCACTGTTTCCAGGGCTAACTCCTACCTTGGTACTCAGGGATCACTTGTGGGTTTGGTGGGGGGGGGGGGGTTATGGGATTCCAGGGATTAAATTGGGGTCAGCCTTGTGCAGGGCAGCTTCCCTAACCACTGTACTATCATCCCAGGTCCCTGGGGTTTCTGAAAACAACTTTGAGGGGTTTTTTTTTCAGGGGTTGTGGGGGACCCACACCCGGCGGTGCATAGGGGTCACTTCTGACAGTGGTTCAGGGAAGCCTCTAGTGCCGGAGGTCTAGCTTAGAATGGCTTCCTGCAAGGCCAGTGCACCTCCACTGTTACATTACGTTTGGCCACTAAGGTAAACATTGGTGGCTGGTCATTTGGACAATAATCATTCTCTTAGCTGCATAGGAGACTGGCCTTTCTACCCAGTCCCTGCTCTTTCTGATTCCTGTTGTGCCTAGTGAGGGGTGACCCTGGGGTTTTTATTATTATTATTATTATTATTATTTTGGCTTTTTGGGTCACACCTGGCGATGCACAGGGGTTACTCCTGGCTTTGCACTCAGGAATCACTTCTGACGGTGCTCAGGGGACCACATGGGCTGCTGGGAATCGAACCCGGGTCGGCCGCGTGCAAGGCAAATGCCCTACCCACTGTGTTATCACTCTAGCCCTGACCCTGGGTTTTTGAAACTGCCCCATCTCACACCTGGGTCCTGATGCTGCTGTTTCTGTTTACTGTGGGGAGGAGTCCAGACGCTGCTGGATCTGGGTTGCTCAGGTGAGAGCTTCCAGCACTTTCTAATCTGCAGCCATTTGGTAAAAGCCAGAGGAACTCAGTGTAACAAACTTTCTGTTTTTGTTATAGGTCACACCCAGCAGTGCTCATTTATTCCTGGATTTGTGCTCAGGGATCACTCCTGACTTTACTCAGGGACTTTAGGGGGTGCTGGGGATTGAAGCAGAGTCAGTTGCATGCAAGGCAAGTCTGCAAGCAACCCTCTGCTCCCAGTTATTTAAAATTCAGAACTGGAGGGACTGGAGTGATAGCACAGTGGGTAGGGCGTTTGCCTTGCAAGCAGCCGACCCGGGTTCGATTCCCAGCATCCCTTATGGTCCCCTAAGCACTGTCAGGGGTAATTCCTGAGTGCAGAGCCAGGAGTAAAGCCTGAGCATCACCGGGTGTGACCCAAAAATAAAAAAAAAAAATTCAAAACTGGAGAATAGTGAGTTGGGTTGGGGGTGTGCTTGCCCTGCACGCAGTGAACTTGGGCTCAATGCATAGAATCCCTTATAGTCCCTTGGTCTCCTCCAGGAGTAAGTCCTGAGCACTGCCTGGTGTGACCGTCTCTCCCCCAGAGAATTCTGAGATGTGTCCTAGGTTCCCACTGGGCCCCGCTCCAAACCCTGAACAGTGTCTGAGGCAGCTGTAATTCTTCACGTTCTGAATCGCACCTGGAGACCAGGAGCCGGAGGGATTTTCTCCCTAATGGGCTGGGCATCTAGATTCTTCCAGGAGCCACTGACTGAGCAGGAACTTTGTTTTTGTGATTCCCCAACCTGGTTTTGCCCTCAGGGATCTAACACTCCTGGCCTGCATCTCGTGGGGAGGGTGCCGGGGCTGGAACTGAGGTCAGCTGTGTGCAAGGCAAAGGCCGCCTTGGCGTGCTGTGGGATCTCACCAGTCTCAGGAGAGCCTGTTTGGATGCTTTCCTGGGATTTCTGCTACCTGAGGTCAGAAAGGACTTGGAAGGACTTGAGCCAGTGGGAGCGGGAGGGTGGAGCGCCCGGTCATCTAAGATGCATCTGATTGGCTCTTTTTATCTCACCCGCCCTCACCGTCGTCCAATCAGAGGTAGAGGATGGGAGGCTGGGGGCGGGGTGATAACCGCAGGCGGAAGGATGCTCCAGCCCTGAGCCTGCTCTTGGCTCCCTGAGCTCTGCCCAGCGTGGACCTGAGGGGCCGTCAGCTCCTGGGCAGAGGCGCTAAGCCAGACAGATTCCAGGTCAGGAAGCGCTGCAGGGAGCGTGAAGACGGGCTAGGAATTGGACCAGGCGGCCAGGAAGAAGTCATCGGGACCAGATTAGGGTGGAGGCTGTGGAGTGGGGAAACGGGGAGGGGAGGGATGAGTGACGTCATACCTGAGGCATCAGGACCCGACAACCGAACTGTTTAATAAATTTTCTTTTTTCTTTTTTTTGGGGGGGGGGTCTCACCCAAGGATGCTCAGTGGTTTCTCCTGGCTCTGCACTCAGGAATGACTCCTGGTGGCGCTTGGGGTACCATTTGGGATGCTGAGGATTGAACCTGGCCGCGGCGCTTGCAAGGCAAACGCCCTACCTGCTGTACTATTGCTCCGACCCCTAAATGAACTTTTTATTTATTTATGTATGTATTTGTCTTGGGTCACTCCCAGCAATGTTCAGAGCTTCTCCCTGATTCTGTAATCTGGGATCACTCCTGGAAGGGCCGTGGAGACCCACTGGGGTGCTGGGGATGGAAGCCGGGTCATTTTCTCTGCAAGACAATCACCTTAACCCATCATAGGCCTTTCCGAGCTCCAGGACGAGGGGCCTTTCAGGCACTCGCCACGCCTTAACCCATTTTGGTGGTTTTGTTTTTTTGTTTGTTTTGCTTTTTGGGTGACACCCGGCAATGCACAGGGGTTACTCCTGGCTCTGCGCTCAGGAATTATCCCTGGTGGTGCTCGGGGGACCCTATGGGATGCTGGGAATTGAACCCAGGTCGGCCGCGTGCAAGGCAAATGCCCTACCCGCTGTGCTATCGCTCCAGCCCCCTGCAGTTTTGTTTTTTTTGACGGAGACATACGTCGCTTCCATTTTAGCAATTGTAAATACGGCTTCGACCAACATTGGGATGCATGTAACTTTTCGTTTCTTTTTGTTTTGGGGCCATACCCAGAGATGCTCTGGGCTTTGTCCTGTCTCTGCGCTCAGGGATCGTTTCTGGCATCCCGGGATCAGCTCTGGGTTGGCCATGTGGAAAGCAAGTGCCTCACCTGCTATACGAATTCTCCAGCCCCGCTTGTAACTTCTTGGGTTGTATTTTTCCCCTTATTGTGGGGGAGGGTCGGGCGGCTTGGGCCACACCTTGGGCCACACCAGTAAGTAATCGGGTTGGACTTACTCCTGATTGGTGCTCAGGATCATTCCCAGTGGACTTGGGGACCATGTGGGGTGCCAGGAATCAAACCCCGTGGTCCTATGTGCAAGGCAAACACTCTCCTCACTGGACTTTCAGTCTGTCACACACAGCCCTTTTGTGTCATACGCGGTGGTGCTAAGGGCTGACTGTTGGCTCTGAGCTCAGGGATCACTCCAGGCGGGAGGTGGGGGAGCATTTATGGGGCTGGGGATGGAATTCGGGATGGCCACATGCAAGGTAAGAGCCCTACCCACTGCACCACCACTCCGGCCCTTGACGTTCTTATATTCTCCAAATAGATACCCAGAAGCAGCACAGCTGGATCATATGGTACCTCTATTTTTCACTCCTTAGGAAGGTCTGCAGCATTTTCCAAAATTTTTGTATCAAGAGCTAATTCTAATTCACAACAGAAATGAATTCATAACCAAATTTTTCAACTTAATACAGAATACTTAATTTTAAAGTGTCAAGTATACAACTAGTAAGCCTAAGGAAAGAACTATACCAGGGATGTATATAATTATAGAAACAGATTCATATTCAATTCATATAGTAAAAATATGAAGTAAAAGATATAATTATTGTTTTACTTTTACACATTCTAGAAGACAATTCAATTCAGCTAGTTAACAATTCTAATGGTTAAGCTAATTAATTTTTTGGTAGCAAAAAATACTAAATTATTAATACAAAATGTATCATATTACATTCAGCTCAAAAGAATGACGACAGATGAACTGATGTAGGTTCTTTTTTAGAGGGATGTTAGCTGATTCATTTACTTCTGGACCCCAGAAAAATGCCAACTAATTGAGTTAGAGAAACTGACAAAATTTATTCTGAAATTCATGTGGAAGTTCACAGGACCGCCCATATCCCAAAATAATCTTGAAAAGGCAGAACAAATTTAGAGGACTTCCTGGTTTCAAATTTTACTACAAAGCTATGGTACTCAAAACAGTATGGCACTGGCATAAAGACAGACATAGAGATGAGTGAAACGGCATTAAAATAAACTTGCACTTATGGGTCAATTGTGAATATTTTTTTTTTTGCTTTTTGGGTCACACCCGGCGATACTCAGGGGTTACTCCTGGCTCATGCATTCAGGAATTGCTCCTGGCGGTGCTCAGGGGACCATATGGAGTGCTGGGAATCGAACCTGTGTCAGCCATGTTGGCTGCGTGCAAGGCAAATGCCCTACCCGCTATGCTATCGCTCCAGCCCCAGCAATGTATAGTTTTAATTGCATGTTTCTTATTACAAATGAGGTTAGTGTAGTATCATCTGTGTAAGCACCATGTGCATCTTTGTTGGTCAGTTTTTTTTTTCTCAATTTAGGGGACATACTGGAGATTATAACACTTTTCACTATGACTTGCAAATATTTTCCTCATTTGTTACTTAGGTCATGTTCTTTTCCTGTTGTCAGGGAGCAAACACAGGACCTCTTATATCTTATAAATGTGCTCTACCACTGAGCTGTGTGCCTGACACTCCCCCTCCACACACACACACACACACTCACACACTGAACACATTTTTGTTTTCCCTTTTTCCTTTTTGTTGTCATGATGACCAAGTTGTGCACTGTTGGTTGTGGCACTCACTGAGGGTTGACGGGTTGACACAGGTGGCAGTGCTGGAGCATGTGCTGGTGGGTGTCACACACTTTAGCTGGGGCACTTGGGCACATTTTGGGTGCAGTGATTACCAGGGGTTGCACATTTCCTTGTGGACAGGAACCCCAAAGTGGAGAGCTACTGAGAGTTTCCCAGCTGCCCGTACCAGATATGTTTTGTACTAGATATGTGGGGGCGTTTGCTAATAGGTTTTTGCTAATCTGCCTACAGTCAGGTTTTTTTTTTTTTTTCCCCTCATTTTGGGTCTACCTGGCAATGCTCAGGCAATGATCAGGGGTTACTCCTGGCTCTACACTCAGGAATTAGTCCTGGCAGTGCTCAAGGGACCATATGAGATGCTAGGGGATTGAACCTGGGTTGGCTGCATGCAAGACAAATGCCCTACCTGCTGAACTATTGCTCCGGCCCCTTGGTTTTGTTTATTTTGGGGGTTTCACACAGCTGTGTTCAGGGGCTACTCCGAACTCATTGCTTTGCTTCTGGTGGTATTTGGGGGCATCATTTGTCACTAGGAAATGACCCCTGAGCACGGCTCCTCGAACAGCCACCCCAGCTGAATGTTGTTCCTCCCTCCCCCCACAACCACCAGTAAGAAAACCATAGTCAAGCCTCCTGTTGGCAAGGCAGGTACTTACTACTAAACTATATTCTGAAGCCTGGTAATACTCAGGGCTACTCCTGGTTTTGCACTTGCGAGTGTTTGAGGGATCTTGTAGTGCCGTGGATGCACGTGAGCCTTCTGCACGCAAAGCTTGCTCTCAGCCCATTGAGCTCTCACTGTAGTCCTCATAGGGTGTTGGTGGGTTTCAGGAACAGGATATGTATAGTGCTTAAAGTTGCTGGACGATAACAAGCTTTCTGTTTAATAGTAGCAATATAAGCTTTTTGTTTGTTTTGGGACACACTTGGCTGTGCTCAGGGCTTACTCCTGGCTCTTCTCAGGGATCACTCTTGAGGGCTTAGGGAAATGTATAGTGCCAGAGATGGAACCTAGGTTGAAACTGCATACAAGGCAAGCACCATACCCACTGTATATTAGCTTTCTGGCCACAGAAGTTTTGAGTTTGGAAAAATGAATTGTTTGATTCTTTTGTAAGTATAAAAGTATTAATTGTTCTCATTTTCCCCCATTCAGGTGTGAAGTGCTTCTCTTATTCTACAAGTTTGGTTAGCCTGGCTTGTCTACCTTATATTTTGGCTCAAAATAATATTATATTTGGAAGTCTGCCTTTGCAGATCTTATTTTATGGCGTTATAGGAAGCTTCACCGTGATCACCCCAGCGTTGCTTCACTTCGTCACAAAAGGCTATGTCATACGATTGTACCATGAGGCTACAACAGACACTTACAAAGCTGTTACTTACAGTGTTTTGCTTTCAGAAACAAATACAGTGTTTCATCAGAAAGATGTGAAAGTCCCAGACAGCACACATGTGTTCACCACATTTTATGCTAAAACAAAATCACTGTTAGTTAATCCAGTGCTCTTTTCAAACCCTAAAGACTATGACCATCTAATGGGCTACGACAAACCATTTACTTTTGATTTGGAAGAAACCAGTGAAAAGCGAGAACTTAAAGATGATAAATGAATGTTTTATATATGTTCTTAAATATTGTCTAATGTATAATAAAGCTGTCTTTACCTTTGTTTTTCGTTAATGAGTGTCAGTGATTTGAATCTGTAAAGCAGAACTTTGAGTTCATTTTCAGATGATTGTTTTTTTTTAAGCCACTTTTTTGGTGGGGCTAGGGATTGATTTGTGGGCCTTATACCTGCAAGGCAAGTGTACTACCACTGAGTGACATACGCTAAATAAGTTTTTTTTTTTTTTTATGTAGAAGTACTATTTATTCAGCCACTGAAAAGCTGATTGAATTGGGCATGAACTCCACCTTTGTTTTTTCCATAATTTTATTTATTTATTGTTTTTCTCTTATTTATTGAATCACTGTGGGAAAAGTTGCCAAGCTTTCAGGTTTAAGTCTCGGCCATACAATGATCAAACACCTCTCCCTTCACCGGCACTCATTTTTCACCACCAAGAACCCCTCTCTAGCCCTCCCAATACCTGTGAGGCAGATGATTTCCACTTAACTCTTCTCTACATCGATTACATTCATTGTTTCGACAAAAGATGCACCATTATAAATAAGTTATTTTATTTGTTTTTTTGGCCACACTTGTTGATGCTCATGGGTTACTCCTGGCAGTTCTTGAGGACTGTATGGGATGTGAGGGATCAAACCTGGTTCAGTTGTATGCAAGGCAAATGCCTTACCCACTATACTGTTGCTCATTGTATTATTGCTCTGGCCCCTACTATGATCTTTTTTGGTTTTGTTTTTTGGGGGACCATACCCCCATACTCATGGGTTACTCTTGACTCTGCACGTTGGAATTACACCTGGCAATGTTTAGGGAACCATATGGGATGCCAGGGATTGAATCTGATTTGGAGATGCTATGTGCAAGTCAGTTACCCTAACTGCTGTACTATCAATCTGGCTCCTATAATAAAATGACACTACGTTTCGGCTGTTAACTGAAAGGTTGGTGGTTCGTGCCCACCCAGGGACGCCAGCTGTAAAATCTTATCATACTGAAGGTTGTGTGTTCACAGGCTCACTGGATGACACTGTCTCACCGCCTGCGTTCGATGCTCTTGAGCCGCAGTGTGCGGCCTGGATCGGAACGGCTGTTGGCCAAGGGCAGACGGAAGAAGAAACGAGGGCGAGGCCGGTCTATGTCAATAGTAGTTTATTCCAATCCTCTTCACTCCTGTCTTTCTCTGCCTCCTTCTCTCCTGGGCTCCAATCTTGGAACCTCTTTCCTTCTGGCTGTGACTCTGGATCTCTGGAACTCAAGCTCTCTCGCGTCTGACTCTCTCCCTTCTGCGAGCTTACGTCTTAGTTTATATAGCAGTCACATAAGGCGGTGACATAAAGGTGGCTTGAATACTGAGGAATCAACAAAGAGAGCTAAGACCACTCCTCCAGGAGATTAACTCAAGGACAAAATCTCATCTACAGAGATTACTTC
>JAOXYA010465161.1:0-17162 GCA_028565675.1 Sorex palustris
ACGTCTCCATTGGAGACTTTGTTGTTACTGTGTCTGGCATATCGATACGTCACGGGGAGCTTGCCAGGCTCTGCCGTTCGGGCGAGATACTCTCGGTAGCTTGCCGGGCTCTCCGGGAGGGGCGGAGAATTGAACTCGGGTCGGCCATGTTGGCTGCTTGTAAGGCGAAAGCCCTACCGCTGTGCTATTTCATTAAGGAGGGCAGCTATGCTATGCTCACCATTATGTCACCACTGCTTAGAATTATTTTTTAAGGGTAGAAACAAATTTTAATTTGATTTAAAAAAACCTGGGGGGGCACTCTTTTTTGGGGGGCCTCATCCAGAAAATACTCAGGGTTTACTCTTGGCTCTGCACTCAGGAACTACTCCTGGCACTGCCTGGGGGACAATATGGGATTCTTGGGATCAAACCTGGGTGGATCACATACAAGGCAAACACCCTATCCACTGTGCTATCTCTCAAGCCCCAATAATTTGATAAAATTTTTTAAAAGACCACAGGATATTTATTATGCAGGCTACTCTGAGCTTGGTGATGCAGAATGCAATACAAATACCCTAAAATCAGAAAGGCTTGAGGTTACAGGTGCTTAACACTTGCCATCTCCATCACCAGGATATGGCTGATGCAGTCATCTTGTAACTACAAATTCACAGAAGCTCTTCAGTTACTACAGGTCAACCACAAATCCTCTGCACAGGCTCAATTTGGAGAGTGAGAGTCCTTGATTACTGTCTAATCTATTCATGCTTGGTTCTCTACTGCTAGTCCAGGCATTATGAAGGAAAGGAAATTCACCCTCCAATGGATAGGGACAAAAGCATAAGGTCTCATGGGTCCAGAGCAATAGTAAAGAGGGGAGGGTGTTTGCCTTGTACATGGCTGACCCAGGTTCAATCCCCAGCATCCCATATAGTCCAAGCACCACCAGGAGTAATTCCTGAGTGCAGAGCCAGGAGTAACCCCTGAGCATTGCTGGGTGTGACCCAAAAAGCCAAAAAGCCAAAAAAAAAAAAAAGGCATACAGTTTCCAACACACTAGAACTTTCCAAGTCCCCCAAGGATGACTTCAAAGTAATAAGTCTGGGACTAGAGAGATAATACCGTGACTCTTCAATACAAAACAAAACAAAACAAAACAACTAACTGAAGGGCCAAAGAGACAGGATAGCCTTGCACGCAGATTACACCAAATTGCAGTACTGGATTGCTGACCCTCTATTGATTCCCAGCAATGCATGATCTCCCTAGGACTGCAGGAAGCAATTCCTAAGCAGAGGCCGGAGTATACACCCCTAGCCTCTGGTACCACTGGCTGAGGACCAAATGTCTCCAATTCCCTGCAATTTGTGTGTGTGTGGGGGGGGGGGAGGGAGAAGGGTTTGGGCCACACCTTGCAGTACTCAGGGATCACTCCTGGAAGTGCTCAGAACACCATATGTAGTGCCAGGGATCATACCCAGGTCAGCAACATACAAGGCTAGTGCTATATATTGTAGTAACTCTCTGGCCCCAGCCACTATACTACTATTACTCAACAGATAGGAAGCTCTAGCCACAACAATTATGCTAAGAAAAAGAAATTAAAAGGGATGCAAATTGAAAAAGGAGAAATAAAAATGTCCACCTCCACAACTAATCTCAGAGAGATGCTGCTACTGAGTTGCACCAGGTAGACCTGGTCCCCAGGTGAGGTCTCTGAAGCCTTCTTGGGATGGGAGTGGGCAGAGTACCTGCCCTGCTGGAAAGCTCAGTGCTCCACCCACACCCAATTTCCTCCAGTATACAAAGAGCTAAGCTTCACAACTTAGTTCAGAGACTCCACGTCTAAGTAATAAACACTGTTACAACGACAATCCTACCCAAAGCATTATTCAGATTCAATGCAATCCCTATCAAAATTTTAACATCTTTTAAGGACACTACTACTTAAAATTTGTTTGGAGGTAAGCAACTCCTGAATATTCTGAGGGGGGAAAAAATAAGATAATGGGAGGAAATACATCAGTCCTTAAACCACACTATCGAGCTACAAAAACAAAATAGTGTGGTTCTAGAATAAAAAGTTCCTCAAGTCAATCTCCGGTATCCCGTATGTTCCCCTAAGCACTGTCAGGAGTAATTCATGAGTGCAGCGCCGAAGTAGGCCCTAAGCATTGCCGGGTATGGCTCCAAAACAAAAACAAAAACAAAAACAAAATGTAGTAAATATACATGATGGAATACTATTTAACTATAAAAAATGATAAAATTCTACCTTTTGCTTCAAGTTAAATAAAGTGAAATAAATCAGATGAACAAGGACAAATGATAGATGTTATCATTCACATATAGTATAGAAAAAAAAGAATGAAAGGCAATAGACAATGGTGAATGAAAACAAACCTTTGGACTCTGACAACAGTATTGATGTTAGGAAGGTAGAATAGGCAAGGGAGAAATGATATAGAAGGTGAAGACTAGAAATGACATAAGGATAGAGATAGGGGCCAGAGATATAGAACAGAGGGTAAGGCACTTGCCTTGTATGCACCTGACCCCAATCTGATCCCTGACACACCTCCAGTAGTTATCTCTGAACACAGAGCTAGGAATAAGCTCTGAACACTATTGGATATGGCTCCAAAATGAAAACAAACAAACAAAAAGGATGAAAATGGATGGTTTCTGGCACACTGGTAGTAGCGAAGATACCTAATTTTGTATATCAAAAGCATAAATATTAATATTGTTAAAATATATTAAATATTTTATATACAATTTATTGTAAAATTAACATTATTCTAGGGTTTTTTAAAAGAAGCTAATCTCTTTGACAGTAAAATATTAGAATATAACTTAAAAATTCAAAGCAGGGGATATATGAGTTGGAAGGTCTCAGGGGAGGAGAAGAGGAATAATGGCTTTATATAGCTCTAGATACAAGTGTATACATTCAAGTTCTAAGAAAAAAAATTCATTGAGATATACACTTAAAATTTGTACATTTTTATGTCTTACTCCTGAAAAATTCCTAATCCCAAAATTAAAATAGTGTATTCATTTCCTACCATGCAAAGATTATAAATTTTACTTACCTCAGTAGACTGCTTTCCACTATAAGACATTTTCTTGATAGCCACCACTTCATTGGTACGCACATCTCGTGCCTAAAAAACAAAGAGCCACTGTAAAATTAATGGATTAAATACAGGCAACCATTTCTCTGAGTATGAAAGCATTCATAAACTACCAAGTCAGAAAGGATATCAAAATGATCTCCCTTCCCCCACCCAGTAAAAACACGTGGTTCCAAGGGTATAACTCAGGTCCTACATCTACTATTTCAGCCATTTCTCCAAGGACTCAAAATGCATGAACAAGTTTCTAGCAAAGAAAAAAATTATTAAAAGTGATCTAATGAAATTATGAGAAACTGGGAATGTAGATTAAGTTGTAAAGTGCATTCTTTCCATGAGGCCTAGGTTTGATCATATGCATGTATCAACATACATGAATATACACATACACAGAAATAAGAAAATGAGGGAAAATAAACAACTGTGGTACACCGAAAAGAATATCAATTATGGGGCCAGAGTGACAGTATAGGAGGTATGGCGTTTGCTTTGCATGCGGCTGACCTGAGTTCAATCCCCAGCATCCCATATTGTCTCCTGAACACTGACAGGAATAATTCCTAAATGCACACACACCGCCAGGTATGACCCAAAAAGCCACTATCACTGTCACTGTTCGCCCGTTGTTCATCGATTTGCTCGAGCAGACCCAGTAACATTGTGAGACCCAAAGAGTAAAAAAATAAATATATAAAAGTCAATTATTTTAAAAATAATCATTACACTGACATATGCATGAAAAGTATAGTTACATCATTGTACATCATAGAATCTTAATAAAAATGGTAAAGAAAAATATGTACAAGAAGCAATAACTAAAAATAAGTAAAACAATCTTTAATGGAACATTCCAGGATATAAGAAGGGAGTGGGAAGGAAAGCTATTTTATTATTTTTTCAAAATAGTAGAGAGGTGCTGTAGGTCACAATGGGCAGTGTTCATGGCTTACTCTTGGCAGTTCTTGGCGGACTGTACGTGGAATGAAACTGAGTTGGCTGTATGGAAAGGAAGCATCTTAACCCCTCTATCTCTCTGGCCCTAATTTCAAAAGCAACTGGCTTAGATTACGAACTGAAACCTAGGGATGAAGAGATAGTACAATGGGTAAGGTACTTGCCCTACATGTGCCTGACCTCGGTTTGATCCCTGGCATACCATATGTTCCCCTGAGCACAGGCACTGCCAGGAGTAATTTCTGAATGCAGAGCCAGGAACAACCATTTAGCATTACTGGAGACTCAAAAAAAAAAAAAAAAAGGAAAGAAAAAGAAAGAAAGAATCAAAATCTCACAAACAGCTTAAAATAAAGTTAGGGCTGGAGTGATAGCACAGTGGGTAGGGCGTTTGCCTTGCATGCAGCCAACATGACAACAGGAGTTCTATTCTTCCGCCCCTCTCAGAGGGCCTGGCAAAATACCCAGAGTATCTTGCCGGCACAGCAAAGCCTGGCAAGCTATCTGTGATATATTCAATACGCCAAACACAGTAACAAGTTTCACAATGTTACTTGGCCCGCTCGAGCAAATCGATGAACAGCAGGAAGACAGTGACAGTGACCATTATTTTAAAAATATATATAGAATTCTAAATAAAAAAAATAAGACAGAACATTAAAGTCATTTAAATAAAATACACTACAATGGCAATGTCTGTGATTTTTTAAAAAACAGGTATGTGTTTGGGTGATAGTACAATGGGTAGGGTGCTTGGCCTAGCATGTAGCTGATCCTGGTTTGATTCCCGGCATCCCATATGGTCCCTGAGTATGTCAGGAGTGATTCCTGAGCGCAGAACCAGGAGTAATCCTTGAGTACCAGGTGTAGCCCAAATATAAAAGCAACAAAAAAGAAATGTATAAGATTTTATTACTAGGTAAATATTTCCCAATTTATGACATTTAACTAAAGGCCAAGGGGAAATTATACCTAAGTGTTCGTAAAAGTATCCCGACTCTAAATGTATTCAATTTCTAAGACACAACTCTTAGAAAATAAAAACTAGAAAGGCAATTCATCAAGGCCAAAGAGAAAGTATAGTGGGTAAGTTGCTTGCCTTGCACACAGCTTACCCAAGTTTAATCCTTAGCACCTCATCCTGGTTTCCTGAGGTTCGACAGAATAGTCCCTGAATACAGACAGAGCCAGGATTAAGTTCTACTCACAGCTAGGTGTTGGCCAACCCATCTCTCTCCCCAAAAGATAACATCATCAAATTGGCTATATTTTTAGCAATAAACAAATGTATTGCAATCCCCATCAAGATCCCAAAGACATTTATCACAGGAACAGAAGAAAAAACCCTAAGGCTCAAGACACAGGGATAAGGTGCTTGTCTTGCATACAAGGTACTAGTCGTCTTCCATCCCAGGCACCATGTATGATTCCCTGAATATAGCCACAGCATGCCTCCCCTCCTTCCACCTACCCAAAAGAAGAAAAAGAAAAAAGCAACAAAAATCTATAATTTATTTGGAACTGCAAAAACCCAACTGGCAAAAATAATCTGCGGGAAAAAGGGCCAAGGTAGACAAAAACAGGACTGAAGAGATAGTACAGCACAGCAGGTAAGGCACTTGCCTTGCATGAAGCTGACCTGGGTTCAATTTCCAGCCACATAAGGTTTTGCCAGTACCTCCAAGAGTGATCCCTAATCATAAAGCCAGGTGTGGCCCCAAAACAAAAAACAAACAAAATAAAGGTAAGCTGCTCTGTAACTTCAAAATATACTACAAAGCCATTTTTAATCAAAACAAAACTGTACTGAACTAAAAACATACACAACACAGATCTATGGAATAGAGTTCAAAACCTATATATACACACACATATATAGAGACATATGTGTATAATATAAGAAAGAAAGCAAGAGTATCTATGAAACAGTACAGTTTCATGACAGATATGTTTTATTATTAGTGAGACGCAAATCAAAACAATGATGAAATATTACTTAATTTATTCCCAAAACAAGTAACAAATATTGGAAGTGTAGAAAAAGGGATTCACTAAATACTGTGATAATGATCAAGAGCTATTAAGGAAAGCAATAATTGGTGGAGGGATGGGTATTTGATCACTGTGTAATTGAAACCCAAGCATAAAAATGTGTAAGTCTACAACTGTACCTCATGATGTCTCACTAAAAAAAAAAAAATAGGAATAAAGGTTTCTCAAATTATTAAAAATACAAACTTCCAGGGGCCGGCTACAAAGTTAATACAGTGGGCAGAGCACTTGCTTTGCTTGTGGTTGACCAAGATTGAAACTCCAGCATCCCATATGGTCTCCTCAACACTGTCAGGAATGATCCCTGAGCGTGGCTGCCAAGAGTGGTTTAAAAAAAAAAGGAGAGAGAGAAATTCCATACTATCCCATTATATTCCATACTATCTTGTTATCTCTTCCTATTAACCCAGAAAATACAAAACAATAGGTTCAAAGAGATACATCTAACATAAAATTTTCCTGGAAGTCGCTGTATAGCCATATTTTCTTTCCAAGTGGCTAAATACATATGGGTAGCAAGCAAGGGAAAATGGATAGTAAAAGGAAATTATTAAATAGAATAACTGTATAAAAGAGATGTCTGGATCATCACAATTAAAAAAAATGACAACTAGAAATACCAATAGCAACCTAAAAGTCATTGCAGAAAAAGTTAAAAGAATAAAGCCAGTTTAGTATGACTAAGTGGGAATGTATCATCACCACATTTCTTTCTTTACACAAATGCTTTAAGCCAAGAGGAAATATGGGTTATATTTAGAATCCCAATTATAACAAACTTAATATTTCAACAAGTTTTACTAAACTTAGTACATTCATTTCCTTTACTTTCACTACTTTATGAGTCTGTTCTTATCTAAGTGCATGACGAGCACTTTAAAATGACAAGAATTTTTTTGTGTGCAACAGCCAGCTATGCTCAGGGCTTGGCTCTGGGCTCAGGGATCACCTCTGGGAGGGATTCAGGGAACGATATGAGGTGAAAGGAATTCAGCCTAGGTCAGCAACATGCAAGGCAAGTATCCTATCCACTGTACTATGAAGATTTTTTTGAAAACAGTCATATGAAAAGAATAACATAAAAGAAACCACCTTGGGAAAATGCCACCAGTGGCATTTTCTAAGTGGAAATTGTCCCTTTCAAGGTGGCACATTCTTATAACCCAGAGTTTGATGTTTTAAAGTTTATCTTGATGGAGCTGAAGCAATAATACAGTGGGTAAGGTACTACATGACTGATTTGGGTTTGATTCCCGGCACCCCATATGGTCCCCTGAATCTGCTAGGACTGAACCTGTGTCCAGAAGCAGGAGTAAGCCCTGAGCACAGTGAATGTAGCTCAAAAAAAAAAAAAAAAAAAAAAAGTTCATCTTGAGGGGTTGGATAGTACAACAGTTAGGGCTTCTGTCTTGCATGCCCAGGTCAACCCAGGATTTAATACCCATCATCCCATATGATCCTGGAGCACTCTCAGGAGTGATTCTTGAGTGCAGAGCCACAAATATCCCCTGAACGTCACTGGGTGTGGCCCAAAAATCAAAACAAAACAAAAAAGTTCACCTGGAGGGTTAGAGGCCTCCTCCCTCTAGCTCCCCAGTTTTCTAGTAGCTTGGTAGTCACACCCACAAACTGCCTCCAGCACCATGTATCATCAACGGCCAAGATTCAGAGACTATAAAATAAAGCTCTGAAGAGAGCAACACAAAATGTCCTGACCCTGCGCCAGGCTGTCTTCATGGGGGCAACTCGGAGGGCATTGGGTTGAGTTTCCCTCCCCGCCCCAGCAAAACCCCAGCAGCCAAAAACCTCCAGAACCCAATTACACAGGCAAGCCCAAGGCTGCTCTCTGGACAGGCTCAGACAAGCCTCACCTAGGGCGGGAACCTGCAGAAAAAGACCTTCAAGACCCATGACTGAGATCTCCAAGCCTGCTTGGAACAGGACTTAGGCCTCCTCCTCCCAGCTCCCCAGTTCTCCAGTTGCTTGGCAGCCACACTCACAAACTGCCTCTGGAGCCATATAATCACATCAACAGCCAAGATTCAGAGTCTATGAAATAAAGCTCCCGGAAGACAGCAACATAGAATGTCTTGGGTGCATGGCCGCATCTGCAGCTATGTGACCTCTTATATTCTAGCCCAATGATGACCAAAAGTAGTACACCTTTGTTTGGGTTTAACATATATATTTGTAATCTCTTATACAAGGGCTTAAATAGCTACAGGATGAAATACTTGGCATTGAAGCACTCTTATGTTTGAGGATTGTTCATTTAGTCAGTGTTTTCTGATTTATCTATTTAAGAAAAATCACTCTTTTGTGCTGGCTAGAGAGAACAAAGAAAGGGAAGGGTGCTTTCCTGGCATGCAGCTGACTACATGCTGGGTTTGATCCTCAGCACTCTACAAGATCTATCCAGCAATCAAAGAGCCATAAGTAAACCCTGGGAACCACTCAGTGTATACCAAGAACAACAACAAAAAGTGACTCTTTCTTAATAACACTTAAAGAAACCCACTGTAATGCAAGCCACATTGCAATTTTATTTTAGAAAAAATCCCAGATAATATATTATATATTTACTAGTTGATGAGTGAAAATAAACTTTACACCAATATCCTAACTTCACACCATCTGAATGGTGTGAACAACCTCATTTGAATTTTGCTTCAACCTTTTGAAACTTTTTGAATGTCTGTATATGATCCTCTTTGATATTCTAATAAACGTGACTGTTTTTTCTCCTCTCATTCTGTTGTAATATACTCATAACCATTATATCCAGTATCTCTAAATAGTTGTCTGTAGTTTAGATTTTAAAATATGATCTCAACCAGTTTATCCCCCCATACTTTTTGGTGCTCTAATTTTAGCATTGCAGTTTGTATGGAAGTAAAACACACTAAGTTTGCTTTTACCAAATGGCATTAGGTCTTTGATCGAAAATGTTGATTAACATTTAAATATCTAATTAGTGAGAAAATACTTAAGTGTTAATTCGCGTTTAATGAAAGTCCAGATATTTTTACTAGTTCTACCTTAAAAATTACAGAATTTTCACTTTTCACACATAATCTCTGTATCTTCCTCGTGTTAAACTCTGATCCTTCATTTATACACATGTACTTTATCCTGAACTGCCTCTGTTATTTGCGTTCATTAATCATATTTTGATATAATTCATTCATATCAAATTATAACACAATTATACTATCATTGATGCTTTTACATTTAATCCATAATTCTATTTTATTTTAGTTTACATATGTTTTCCTTCGGGTATTTGCTTGCTGTGGGTCCACACCCAGCAAGGTTCTGACTCAGAATTCAGGGGATATCATATGTGATCCTTCGAGACTCATGTAGTATTAGTGATCAAACCTATGGCTCTTGCATGTAAAGCATGTACTACAGCTTGTTGAGCTATCTTCCTATATCTTAAGTCTTATTTGAAAGCTAACGATGATACTTCTCTGATTCTGGATAGATAGTGCAGCAGGTCAGGTGCTTGCCTTACATGCAGTCAACCCATGTTTGATCCCAGGGCCACATATTATTCCATGAGACCTAGCAGGAGTAAGCCCTGATCACATGCAGGCATGTGACCCCAAAACAATCAATAAATAAAATATTTCTCAATTTGCTAATGAAGTTACACCAGTTGATAAAACAGGTAGAAATTAGAATATGTTTTAAATGTTATTTCTATATAAAATTATATAATTAAGTTTTTGCTATCCAGTAGTGATACATCATTACTGCAATATGTTTTAGAAAAGGACTATAACAGAACTCTTACCATATGGTGTCAAATTGGATCAACACCCAAAACTCAGTCATCAAAATTCACCAAATTAACAATGTAAGAAAATACTTTTTACCTTGTTAATATAGTATTAATGGATATACTAATATGGTAAGAAATGGAAAACAAATTGCTTACCTATATAGTCAAGTGGTACTGTAAGATTCAAATATGAACAGATAACTCAATTAAAAACAGGTAAAGGAAATGAGTAAATATTTTTTCTAAGGTCAGTTTGTATGCAGCTCACCTGAACATAAAACGATGCTTCACTGTATCACTGTATCACTGTCATCCCGTTGTTCATCGATTTACTCGAGCAGGTGCCAGTAATGTCTCCATTCGTCCCAGCCCTGAGATTTTAGCAGCTTCTCCTTACTCATCTTTCCCAACACTGCTGTATTGGAGGCTCTTTCAGGGTCAGAGGAATGAGACCCATTATTGTTACTGTTTTTGGCATATCAGATATGCCATGGGTAGCTTGCCAGGTTCTGCCGTGCTGGTGGGACACTCTTGGTAGCTTGCCAAGTGTGTACACTTATTCTGAAATATTGTGACTTGATGGCTCTCTCTCTCAGACTGTACCCCAGCAGTTCCAGGATATCTCAATTTTTTCTTAATCGCTAGCCATGAACACATTCATGTGAGTGACACTCCTGTGCTCTGCACCATGTCATTGGACACTCAAGCCTTGCCTCATTCTGCCATATTTCTGAGTGCACAGTCCCTGTGTGGTTCTGAAGTCTGCCTAAGCATCAGTATAAGTTGGAGGAGAGAGAGAGGGTTAGCACAGGAGAGAGAGAGAGTACTTAGCACAGTGGTTGACATATACTTAATAAACTTTATTATTACTACGCAAAACTTATAATGCCTCCAATAATCCTGCCAAAGGCAGTGAAGTTAATTTAATTGAATCCACACTGCTGGCATTCTGACTTTTTAAAAAGTTTGGCTTGGAAGTAATTATAGATTTACATGTAATTGCAAAAATAGAATCCATGCCCGAAACACAGGTTCCCTCAATCATGACGATGATGCAGCTGGAATGCCAGGTGAACTGGTTAATATAATATAGTTGTTCGGTTTAAATTTCATCCATCAAAAAGGAATCCAAGCAATATAAGTAATGGAAAGATTGGGGGTAGGAGATGGGAGTAGATAAAAGGATTCCCCCAGTTAAAACTATGCTTAACATTACTAATTACTAGTGATTTCCTAATAAAAATAATGAGGTTTTATCTTTTTCATGAACTATCATGGCTGCTTTAAAAATAAAAACTAGTATTGCAAAACATATGTGAGAATTTAAAGATCTCTCGAGCATTGTGGGTTGGAATGATTGATGTTTTATTCGCTTTAGATAACATATTGCAAACCCTCAAAAACTAAAACATTTAATTTTCATATCATTAGTAATCCTCCTTCTAAGCATGTGCAGAAGAATTAAAAATAGGTATTTATAAGACACTAGTAGAATTGTACAAGAAAAAACCCTCCAAACCCATCGAAAAATGGGTAGAAAAAATGAGCAGAAGCTTCTGCAAGAAGAAAAAATGCAAATGGCAAAAAGCACAGAAAAAAAATGTTCCACATCACCAATCAACAGAGAGATGCAAATCAAAACAATAATGAGATATCATCTCACACCACAGAGACTGCTCAATCTTTCTTAATATGGTTCTGCTCAAAAGTGGACAGCCTATTTGAAACCTTTCTTGGCCAGAATCATACAGATGTTATACTGTTGTCATGAGCGCTAATGTCGGTCATTTTGATGAGTAAGTATGAGTGGACCACTATGTGGTTTAATAATAAATTTCACCTGCAGTCCATGATCATTTAAACTCCACTTTCAAAAAGATAAAGCCTATACGCTTGAAATAGCCAGATCTCATCAGTAGCTATTTCAACCACCTTTGCCACTGAACTGAGTTACTGAATAGATCAGAGTGTAGATATAACATGTTGATAAAATCCAAACTACCAAATCAACCATGTGCCTGAAAAATTGACAGTGACCTAGTGATCTTTTCCTACATAGTCATTTACAATTCTCCCCAATGAGCTATATTCCTCACTCCTTTGTTCCATGAAAAATTCCTTCCCTCCTGAAACGTTCTTCTCTTCTCCATCTAACCACTTCTGTGATGTAATGCCATCTCCAAGATGCCTTATCTTATGTAAATGTAGAGGCCCAGCCTCCTAACACTTTCTATATCATGGTAAACCTTCAGCGAATACTCTCAAGGAATCAGACAACTTGAATGCTCATCTTGACTTGGTCATTTGTTAATTATATGAACCTATGGCACAAATTATAGTGAAGAAAATATAGAACTATATTAATAAAAATATAAGTAGAACCCTACAAAACACTGAACTGAGGGGCATCTTCAGTGATTCATTACTACTGGCCAAGCAAACGCAAACAAAGATGATACCAGATAAAACTAAGAAGCTTCTGTACTACAAAAGAAATTGTGACCAGGATAAAAAAGACACCCCATATACTGGGAGAAAATATTTTGCCACCACTCATCTGATAAATGGTTATCATCTAAGACATATAAGGCACTAGTAGAACTTTGCAAGGAAAAAAAACCAACCAACCCTAACAAAAAATGGGGGGAAGAGTGATAAACAGAAACCTCTTTAAAGAAGACATACAGATTGCTAAAAGGTGTTTGAAAAAAATGCTATACATTACTTATCATCAGGAAGATACAAATCAAAATGACAATATGATGTCATATCAGACCAGTGAAACAGGTCTGATATGTATCATAAAGAATATATATATATATATCTTAAAAGAACAAAAATTAACAAAGTTGTTGGGGGGCTGTGAAAAGGAACATTATCCACTAAAAATGTTTACTGGTTCAACTTTCATGGAAAACAATATGAGAACTTGTAAAAAAAAAACTAGGAGTTAAGTTTCCATATAATCCAGCAATTCCCCTTTTGGGCATTTATCTTAAGGGTCCAAAAACTCAGTTTAGAAAAGACATTTGCACCCCTGTGTTCATTGCAGTACTTTTCACAACAGCGAAGGTATGGAAACTACCCAAGTTTTGAAGAAAACGTGACTTGACAAAATACAGTGCATACAATACACTGTGGAACGCTACTAGGCTGTAAAAAAAAAAGCTGGATTTGTGCCATCTGCTGCTACATAGATAGGAGAGTCCCATGCTGAGTCGAATTAATTGGAAGAAGAGGGACAGGTACAGAATGACCTCCCTCACATGTGGTGTATGTCAAAACATAGTAAGGAGAAAAGTACCCTGAAGGAACAGAAAATGAGAATTGGTCTTTAGAAAGAAGCACATCACTGTTAGGACGCTGAGGTGAGTAGGATAGGAGCCAAGATTCGGGGACAATGGTGAAAGGAAGTTGACACCTTGGTGAAAGGTATAATGCTAAAATGATTTATGCATGAAAACTCCCCATTATCAATACTGAAATCATAATGTCTAATTTTTTTTTAAAAAAAAAAGTAAAACAGAAATCAGAGCTAAGAATTTCCCAGAGTTGAAGAGTGAAGAATACAGGCACCCAGATCCAAGAGATCCAAAAGATACCAGCAAAAATGGACTCAAAGAGGAAAACTCCAAGACAGGTTGTACTCAAAATGACAAAAAAAGAATGCTGAAAGAAACAAGATCAAAAGAGGAAATTACATATTAAGGGAATCTCGTAAGATTCACAACAGACCTACCAGGCATGACACGACAAGCCAGAACAGAATGGGGGGTTGGTTAGTAGAAATGACTTAAGGAAATGAACAGCTCGCCAAAAATATTCCACACAGCTTGATTGCCATTCATCTTTGAAGGAATAATATAGAGCTTCATGGACAGGTATTAACTTAGGGAATTTATAGCCTTGAGGCCAGTTTTGTAGGAATAATTAGGGAGTTTTTTTTAAAGACAAAACAAATTTTACATTACTTGGTCATTTATTATGTCAGTTATTATGTTATGATGCTTATGGTTGGTCTCTACCAGATCAACTTAGGTTTATTTATTCCTAGCTGGTGAAAGTTTTTTAAATACTTTTTCAATAATGAATTGATATTTTGTTTATAATGAATGGTCTGTGTCTATTCAGGTGACTTTTTTAAAACATGTGTGGAGGTTTTTATTGCCATCTTTTACTTACTAATGAAAATATTTGAACACTACCTGCACTGTAGCACTATCCTCCCATCCATTGATTTGCTCGAGCAGGCACCAGTAACGTCTCCACTGTGAGACCTGTTACTATTTTTGGCATATCAAATACGTCACAGGTAGCTTGCCAGGCTTTGCCGTGCAGGCGGGATACTCTCGGTAGCTTGCTGGGCTCTCCAAGAGGGACGGGGGAATCGAACCCAGGTCTGCCACATGCAAAGCAAATGACCTCCTACCCGCTGTGCTATTGCTCCAGCCCTGAACACTACCTATAATAAAATATTTTCTAACATAAAGCCAATATTTACGATATTGTGTCAGCCTTTAAGTTAGCCAACATTTAGAATAAAACACACTATTATTCTTTTATAGGTATGGACCTAGTCAAATTTTTCTGGTTTTGAAATTTTCCTCACCTTACTCTTCTTAAATTGTATATTTGTGGAATTTATCTATTTCATGTAAACTTTTAATGTGTTGGTATAAAATTATTCAGATTATTGATTTTAATTTTATATACCTATAAAAAATAAAGATGAATAGTTTTTGAAGATGCATAGTTTTTGAAAATACAGCATTTTTATCAACTTGCCATTTTGACTTACAATTTTGTGGAATTTCAGGAGTTTAGCTTTATTCCTATGTGTGTGTGTGTGTGTGTGTGTGTGTGTGTGTGTGTGTGTGTGTAAGCGTAACTGCCTCCACAAGAAAAAAAAGGATCTTTCTTATACGTGAGCTATTAAGGGACCAACAAATAGCCAAATTCATCAGAACTGGAGATTTTGCCTATTGAACTGAGTTTCCATGGGAGGAGGGCTGAGTAGAATGCAGATGGAGGGAAGCAAACCTTGGTAATTGTTGTGGGGTTGAAATGACAGCTAGGGGCTGGAGAGATAGCACAGCGAATGGGCATTTCTCTTGCCTTGACATGGCTGACATGGGTTCGATCTCCAGCATCCCATCAGTCCCCTGAGTGATGCCAGAAGTGATCCCTGAGCACAGAGTCGGAGTAAGTCCAGAGCACAGCTAGTATGGCCCAAAATAATAATAATTTTTTTAAAAAGGACTACAAATCATAGTACCTCAATAAAAGTGACAAAAAAGGAAAAAAGGGAAGGAAAAGAATTTCCCCCCTCATTTTCAAATATCATAAAATCAAAGATTAAAACAAAATTCCAAAAAAAGCCGGGGGGGGGGGGGAATACTGCAAATGGATGTATTGTTGTCTGAGTATACTTTTATACTTTTAAGAAATTTTTTACCCAATATTTTCAGGAGTCAGAGAAATAGCTCGAACATCTGGAGAATAGGCCTTGCGTGAGCAAAGCTCCAAGTTTGATCCTAGCATCACAGGGACTCTGGAATACTTTTACTTATAACTCTGGAGACCTCTGAGGACTAATAGGGTGACCCTGGTAGCCTCCAGAAACCCTTGGCCCAAATACCATCACATTGCCAGGCTCAAGCAAGAAACTGTCTGGACTAGTATATGGAGTATCAATGGGCATTTTCCCCTAGCCCGCTAAGAACTGCTTAGAAGAACCCCCACTCAATTTTTTTCTTTAGGGAGGGAGTGATCGTACAGCTGATAAGGCACTTGCCTTTCACAAAGCTGACTCGGGTTGGATTCCTGGCATTCCATATGGTCCCCGGAGCACAGCCAGGAAGAACCCCTGAGCATTGCCAGGTGTGTGTGGCCCAGAAACAAAAACAAAACAACAACCAAAAAAAATTATTTTCTCTAGGTAGAGAGGGAAATAGAGACTAGAAACTCGGATCTACCTAAATAAAGGTCATCAGAGAAGAATAAGGGACAGTAAAATGAAACTTCACTTTTCTTAACTGATCCAGTAAATAATAGTTTGTTGCGTAACAGCAACAACAAATCAAATACATGATCAAATGCATGTAATTGTAGATGCATAATGCAAACTGATGCATAATGCAAACAGTCCACTGTCCACTGTCCTCCCGTTGTTCATCGATTTGCTCCAGCAGGCCCAGAAACATCTCCATTGGGGACTTTTGTTGTTACTGTGTTTGGCATATCGAATACATCACGGGTAGCTTGCCAGGCTCTGCCGTGCAGGCAGGATACTCTCGGTAGCTTGCCAGGCTCTCCGAGAGAGGCAGAGGAATTGAAAGTGGGTCGGCCATGTTGGCTGCATGCAAGGCAAACGCCCTACCGCTGTGCTATCGCTCCAGCCCAATGCAAACTAGAGAGCAAGAATTGAATAAAAGGTCTGCCTAGAATGGTTTCTTACTGGAATGAGCACAAGCTTTCCATGTAGGAGGCCTGGGTTGAATCCCCAACACTCTTCACCACCCAAGCAGCAAACTGAGAGTAGTACATGAGTACTTCCAGCTGTGTCCAAAACCAGGAACAAAATAGTTTATAAATTGTAAGTGATAGGCTAAGAAAGTAGAGAAGGATCAATTGAAACCAAAAGAGGGAGAAAGAAAACAGAGATAAAAACAAAGAAAACCCAGTAATACGTACAATAAATAACAATTCAGTTACATAATCACTTCGAACTTCAACAATCCAAAGGTACTATTGAAAAGATGAATGGATAATGAAGGATACTATGGAATACTATGCGGATGAAATCACGCAATTTGCTCCAACATGGTTGCAACTGTAAGATATCATGTTGCATGAAGCCAGAAGACAAACACAGAATGTTCTCACTTATCTGTGGAATATAGAACACCGGATAAGGAAACGCACTGTAGTAGAAGGGGAATGCTTAGATCATCCTTGACCCCAGTTTTAGAGAGGAAATAGAGAAAGAAGGAAAGAAATCAAGGAAGGAAAAATAAGAAGTAACGGGTTAACAGGCATCAGGGCTTCAGTTATTCCTGTTATGTGAGTAAGCGGTATATAGTCATATCTATAAAAACATAGATTCAACAGAACTGAAAACAGGAGATCTAAGCGGCAACCAGGGAAACTTTGTGACGTGCCTGTTAAGTTGACAGGCAGGGTAGAGTGGGGGTTGGGTTGGGGTGGGGGAACTGGGAACACTTGTCAAGGGAAGTTTACACTGTTGG
>JAOXYA010465269.1:0-17161 GCA_028565675.1 Sorex palustris
CTTGTGGTTGATTCCAGCCTTTGACCAGTTCTTCTAGACCCTATTTCCCTAGCTGTGAATATTAGTCTTCATATATATATATATATACACATACACATATGTAGACAGTTGTGCACCATTGCTTCAACAGTTGTGTTATTATATATACACATATATTTACTGTTCTGTTAAAATCTTACATACATGTAGTACTGGACATTTTATGAGTGTTTGGGGTTATACATTAATTTTATTTTTATCTATTTGTTTGATATGGGGGTTATCCCTGATGGTGCCCAGAGCATATTCCTGACTTTGTTCTCAAGGATCACTGTTCGTGAACTCAGGGGACCATATGGGGTGTTGGCATTGAACCTGGGTCAGTCATGTGCAAGGCAAGTATATCTGGCCCACATTGATTTCAATCAAGCCATAATCATGTGAGTTCTCCAGTTTGGCTCAGCAATGATCTTTCTGGGATTACCACCATACCGGATAGAAATGGGTGTTATTACTGGCATTAAAGAGTTTTTGGAAAGTTGGCATAGGATTCCGTGGAGCAAGTGAGGTTTTCAGTATGTGATGGTGTAGCAAATTGAGCCAGGTTTGTGCTCAGTTTGCGTCCATCTGACTAGAGAATCACTGGAAAGCCTCTTCCCTTCTTGGGCCTCCATTGCCCTGCCCCCCAAATGGGAGAAATGATCCTCTATCCTGCATTGCTATTGAGATCGTTGAGTCACATTGTGTATGTAACTCACACCGCACGTGGACTTGCACCTAGTAAATTGTCCAAATAACAACTTTTATTGGTAATTATAGCTGAGCTCAGAGTGGCCAAGTGGGAATACTAAGACATTCTAAAATTCGGAAAAGTCATTAATAATGCAAGACTATTGAGTTATGAGTTCTTAAGTGGATCTTCCAAGTTAATTAGTTTCCCAGATCATCGGCTTTGAGTCCATCCAAGTTTAGTAACATGAAGTCATCTCGTTTTTGCTTTTCTGTGAACATAGAGCACAGTGGACCAAAGCCATCCATATTTGAATAGAGAAAGTGAGTAAGCGCAGAGTCTGCCGTGCCAGCTGCCTCTCTCATGCTACTGGAATGCCTCTATTCATACGTCTGTGTCAGGGCTCTCACTTTCACCCCCCAGCTTTGGCAAATCTTCACACATCCAAAATTGGGCCTTCCTTGCATCATCTCTCTCTCTCTCTCTCTCTCTCTCTCTCTCTCTCTTTCCCTCTCTTTCTCTCACTCTCGCTCTGTGTGTGTGTATGTGTGTTTTCTAAATTCCTTCAGGACAAAAGTTTAGTCAAGCATCTTGCATACCCAAATTAGACACATGAGTAGGTCTATGAACCTGCCCCGATTCTCAACAGTGTAACACAATTTTTAATTCTTTGGCTGTTATTCGCTCACATTCAGTTTCTAACTACTGTTCCTTAAGTCTCCAGAATCTCAGTATAAAAAAATTCCTGACAGTATGGATTCTTGAGAAAGCTTGGCAAGTCACGTAACCCTTTGGTCTGATTGGGGGGAAAATAGATTGCCAGGAGACCCCCTCACTTGCCCCGTGTGTGGAGCACACAGAGAAATCAAGCTCCTGAGTCCAGTGTGGTTGCTCTGAAGAGTACGGAGACAGGCAAGTGATGCCTGAGAGTTGCTTTGACTCTTTGTAGATCCTTCTAACCGGTTCTGAATGCTATCCCCATAGGAGCAGTGTAGCTCACTGACCAGACTCTTGGCCTTGCTAGACAAATGTAAAAGTGGGGCAGAGGGAGCTGCTCAAGACGCGGGGGCCTGGCATTCCACCCAGTGGAGGGGCAGGTGTGTGCCATCCCGGTGCCCCAGACACTTATATAACAACGGACCAGCTACTTCATCATAAGCACAGCAGAGCCTGAAATCAGCCCCAGAAAAATACCCAACTCATTGTATTGAACCTCGGGGGGCTCAGTCTAATCACATAAAGGCATCAGGCACGAGAGTCCGCACTAGGCATGTCTTCAAAGATACTTCGTCAAAAAGATGAAAAGGGGCAGAACCATGTACAGTGGGTAGGACATATGCCTTGCACAGGACCAATACAGGCTTGATCCCCAGCACCTCGTTGGGGTTCCCTGAGCACATTAGGAATGATCCCTGAGTGTCAAGCCAGGAGTAAGTCCTGCGCTGTGCCTGCCCCCAGCAAAAAAATAAAAATAAAATGGTTTTGTTTTATTCTTCACAACGATGCTTTAAGACAAGTGTGACGGTTTGGAAGCTGGCCCTACATGCTAGGGGGAAAGGCAGTTGGGATGGAGAAGGAACCACTAAGTAAATGATGATGAGAGGGATTGCTGGGGATGGGAGATGTGTGCTGTGAAAGTAGACCAAGGACCAAACATGATGGCCTCTTAGTATCTCTTTTGAAAATCCTAATGCTCAAAATTAGAGAGTAAGAAGGATTATACCTGCCATAGAGGCAGGGAGTGGGGTAGGGTGGGGGTGGCAGGAGGGACACTGGGAATAATGGTGGTGAAAAATGGTGCACTGGTGGAGGAATGGGTGCTTGAGCATTATGTGACTGAAATATAGTCATGCCAGTTTGTAACTATCTCATGGTGATCCAATAAAACTTATAAGAAAAAAAACCAGTTGTGGACCTTGACCAGACCCGTGATAGGACCACTTCAGCCTCATCTCACTTGGCTCCCAGAGATCCCCCTCCTGCTCTGCCTTGTGAAAGCTCTCCAGGGTCAAGGCAAGCACGTAGAGCATCTCCTGCTGTATTGTTTCCTATACTTAGTGTCTTTCCACTGCCATACAGCAGCAACAACGGAGCAACAACAGAGCAGCAACACCGAAACACCATCTCTCGGTGACTTCCAAGCCCGATGATGTATTTTCCTGCCTAAAAGCTTGAGGTTGGTGCTCAGGCTCCAGCATGGGGGGATTCTGTCGTGAGCGCCCTTGAGGGCTGCAGAACACTGACTCCACAGGGAAGGGCAGAGAGAGAGAAATCCTTCTCCAGACTCTTGCAAGGGCCCTGATCCACTTCTTGAGGGCCTTGCATTCGCGACCTTGCTTATCCTACACCTATTTATTTTTTTTTTCTTTTGGGGTCACACCCGGCAATGCACAGGGGTTACTTCTGGCTCATGCACTCAGGAATTACTCCTGGTGGTGCTCAGGGGGCCATATGGGATGCTGGGAATCGAACTTGGGTCGGCCACGTGCAAGGCTAACACTCTACCCACTGTGCTATCACTCCAGCCCCTGTCCTATAGCTTTTTAAAGGCCTCACTGCCTAATATTGTCACCTTCCCTCATCCAAAATGTCCTTCCATGGTTTTCACATCCTACCCTCAGTATTACGGAAAACAGTGTGTGCAGTGAGATAATGAGAATAAAGCCACCTTCACCAACCTTGCATGGCATTATATGGCCACAATTATTTGGCTTCTGGTTATTGTTAATTTCTCACTGTGCCCAGTGAGTTAGACTTTATCATTGGCTTGTGTGAATAGGGCAAATACAGTCAGCTTTGATCTTCGGGCTCAGCCATCCAGCCAATTCTCCAGGAGGCCCCCTTAGCTCCTGGGAACTCTCTTTCTTCACACTGTGAGAGAGAGACGGTGATACAGCATGGGAATTGGGATGTGGGGGAGGGGGGAGTTGCAGCTTCCATCGGGAACATCTAAGCAGCTTTCATTCCATTCCCTCTGGACTCTTCTTGTACCATTTTTGAGACTTGATTCTAATTATTACCAAAAACAATTTTTTAATTAGAGTGTTCTTTCATTCTGCATTCTCCTCAACAGATTGGAAGGTGCTTGGTAAGCCTTGTTCATCCCAGGAAGAAAACAGGACACCTTACCTAGTACACAGAACAGGGCTAATAATTCATTGAGTTGATCAATAAATAAGCTACCCAGTTAAATAATTAAAGCCCCAACTCTACCAACCATGTTGAATTGTTTTTCTCTAATCTCACCCGGTCAGAATGCCACTATAAGCACTTTCCAAGCTTCTGGGCAGCCAGGGGGGTGGCACGGGGTAGAGACTGACTCACTGTGCTCTCCCCTAGTTAGACACTGGGCACTTCGTGTGGGGCATCCCTGGGTGTAAGTCTCTGGGTACCCTGGGTGGTTCCGGGTACCACAAAGTCCAAAAAGCATCTCATCTTTGAGCCCGGACATTGACTTGCCAGCTGGAATGGAATCAACAGGAGTGACCTCTCAAATGCCTCTCCCCCATACACACACATCAAATTTGAAGCTCTTGACTCAGCCAGTCACTGGGCACAGATGTTCCCTGGGCACTGAGCACAGATGCTCTCTTCTGGGTCCCTATAAAGGGCACCAAAGCTGTTCTATGGGCCCTGGCCTGATGCTTCCACAGGAAGAAGGGGCCCTTATTCCAGCCTGATACTCAGACTTATGCAGAAGCGTTCTCATGTAAAGGGTGAGATTAGCAGTCTCCTGGGACCCTCCACTCTCTGTGTTCCCTCAGAGCATTCCCATGTCAGGCCGGGTCCTGCTGTTCGTGGTGGATGTTGTCCACGTGCACTGGGTCCTGCCTTGGCCACCGGTCTTCTCCCAGCATGTCTCTGCTGGGATTCATGTGGCATCCTCTCTCTGTGTCCCCCGCACAGGCTCTTTCGCGCATCCTCCTGAGGCTAGGGTGCTCTGGCCGAGAGTCCCGGGATTCTTCCTAGTGGCCAGAACAGACCCAGTTGGCTTTGCTGATGCATCCTGGAGGCCACGGGCAAGGGTTCTGCATCCAGGACTCAGTGCCTCCTCTCGAGTGCGTGGATGGCTGAGGGATGTCCGCGGTGCTTCTGTCTTTATTACTTTATCGAGGAAGGCTTATTCCTCACCATACGTGGCATCAGCTTTCAGATCCAGAGGTGGACAAGAAGATGTGGCAAAAAGTGCTCATAGCCTCACAGGGCTGCTCTTTGCCCCCCTGCTCCTCATCCTCTTCCCCCCATACACACACTACAGGTGGCTTCTATGGGCTGCTCTAAAGCTTTGAGAGTATAGCTCTCATCCTTTCTCCACATCATCCATCCTGCACGCATCTGGCCATGAAATGAATCTCTTTGCTTTAGATCTTGAGCCCTGAGAATCCATTTTCTCTTGGGGATCTTGACCCACCACTAAATGTTGACTACAGTTAATACAACTACAATTTCATCAGGAAAAAGTCCTTAGATGAGGTTAAAAAACATTTTGACGTGGGCCATTGCATGCTCTGTACTGAACCTGAGGTCACCACTCATACTGGTCAGTCTAATAGTTTCGTCATGAATCCTGAGTATGAGACACTGGGCTCCATCCCCAGGACCACAGAGAGAAGTGGACAGACACAAAGATACAAAATGGAAACCCTTAAGATTCCCATGCTGTTATCATATACCTTTCTAAATTCGAGACACTAATAGAGTCCTGGCAGACTAGAGGAACCTGCCGGAGGATTGAACTCCACAGATCTCAGATTCAATACCATCAAAGCGATCACACCCTTGGAATTTATTTCTACCAGATATGCCTGGAAATTCAGATGCAAAAACTTACAGAATTGATAAAAGCGTAATCAGTGGAGAGACTTTATGCAAATACTGATCATGGATATCATGTACATTCTTTCCAAATGCACTTAGCGATTAAATAAAGCATCAGTTAAAGAGCAATTCAGGGGCCTTCCTGGCCCTGGGCTCAGTGGCGGAACAGCTGCTTGTGGGCTGAGGCTGAGTTCAGTTCCCTACCTCACCCACATCTCTGCCACATGTGATCACTGGCTCTGCTGTGGGTATGATCCTCAGAACGGGCTTTGTGGGTCAGATCCTCAGAACTTCCAAGTGTGCAACATACACACAGCATACATCTCAGCTGAGTAGTGTGAAGACACTGCAGCCAGTGTGAGATCAGCACTGCAGCAGTGAGGGGAAGAGAAGTGGGTGGGATTAATTGAGCAAGTTAGCGATTCCGTGACAAGAATATACACAAGAGAAGATCTAGGGATTCAGCTGACCGTGTTTAGGAAGCAAGTTCAAAGAAGTAAAAGCTCACTTCGATTGTAAAAAAAAAGCAATCAAACGGAACCCTAAAATAATTAGACCTGAATGGTATTGACACCCAGAAGACTTTTCGAGAGAGCTACTGAAAAGTAAGAGAAGATTCTATTAAAAGATATTGCTGGTTTTCCCATCAGCTATAAAAGAATTAGCATGTTAGTGAGGGTTTTATTAAGTTCACTGTTTTCAAACCATCACAGTTCTCATTAAATGAGAATCTCCCCTTAAACAGGATGAATAATTATGTGTATAAAATGTAAGAATCACACAGTGACACCTTATGCTTTTTCAGCATTAAATTGTTAAAGCAAATCTTAATCAGAACTTGGAGGTTTTATCCCTAGATATGATAAGGTTTGCACCTGGGAATAAACACTTCATTATTTCATACTCAGATAGGAAGGGCAGTTGGCCGCCAGCTATATTGTGAATAAAATGGAAGCAGAAATAGAATTATCCATCTTCACAATTTTTATGTATCAGGAGTGCTAGAGCCTGCTACCCATGCCTTTACTTTGGGAAGAAAGGCTACATGAAGCCTAATTTCTATTTTTCTTGAGAATGAGGTTTAGTTGTTTTGGCATCAGTAACTCCTACCTGAAAATTAGGTCTTCATAATGACAGAGAGTTCCCATATCAGTTTTTCTCAGAATGACTTTGGTACACTGTGTTTTGTTTTGTATGTGTGTGTGTGTGTGTGTGTGTGTTGCTTTTATGGAGTGTTTGTTTTGTTTCGTTTGCCTTTTTGGAGTGAACTGTCTAAGCGTTTAAATGCCACAGTCAATGTGCATCGCCAGGATGGGACTGGAGTGGGAGACAGCACCTAATTAGCAGCCTGTGCTTTGGTTTGTTCAGAATTTACTGTCAGTAATTACTTTTATCCAAAGCAATATTTTTTTCCTAAAATCGTTGATTGGCAGGCAGTGACACTATACTTTAAAAAAATTATTTTAGGCACCAAGGTGTACAGTGCTGTTCATGTTAGAGTTCCTTGTACAACACAACTCCTCACCACACATTCCCCTGCAGTATCCACTGCCCTTCACCATTGTCCCAGTGCCTCCCCTGACCTTAATCTCTCCTCTTCCATCCCCTTCTGCCCTCCATGGTACCCTCTTAATGAAGATTATTTCTTGGTTTCTGCTGCCTTTGGATATTTGTTATACCCCTACTGTGTCTTTCTGTCCCGCATATGAGAGAGATCATTCTGTGTCTGCTGCTCGCCCTCTGAATGACTTTGCTCAGTGTCCAGTGTGGATCTAGATATGCTCCAGATCCATCCATGTACCAGCAGGTCTCATTATTTCATCTTTTCTTGAAGCTGAGTGGTATTCCATTGTGCATAAGTCCCATAATTCCTTCACCTAGTCATCTGTTCTTGGACACTTGGGTTATTTCCAGGTTTGGGTTATTGTGAAGAGTGCTGTAATGAATAGAGGAGTGCAGATGTCTTTTCTGAATTTATTGTATTTGTGTATTTACTTAATTTATTTATTTTATTTGTTCCTGGGGTAGATGCCAAGAAGTACAGTTGCCACTTCATATGGGAACTCGATTCCTGATTTCTTTTGAGGAGTGTCCATGGTGTGTGTATGTATGTGTGTGTGTGTGAGAGAGAGAAAGAGAGAGAGAGAGACACCAGGTAGAAGGTTCAAAGGGCTGGTGAGCACATTTTACATGTGGTAGCTCTATATTCTATTCCTGGAAACACGTAGGTCCCTGAGCACCACCAAGTGTGGCACAAGACCCAAATACATGTATATATGCATTTATCTATAATGTATGTACTTTCTAAATATGAGTCTTTTTCCTTTTTATTAAAGAAAAAGTGGGAAGAACCTTTAATGAAGTTGTCAAGCCTTGAAATGTGCTTCACTTCTAAGACTGAATGATATGTATTAAATATTATAAAAATAAAAAACCTAAACTTAAGCCCGCAGAAGCATTTGAATTGTAGACATGGTGCCATGTAGTAGTTAAATTTGAAGGACAGGAAGCCAGAAGGTGGCGACCAGACTGCCTGGCTGGGACAGTAATCTGGGCAAGCTCTTCAAACCCGAGGAACCTCAGTTTTTAGTAATGTAGCTATCCGTGGTAGCTGAATGCATTGAGTGTGATGAATATTTGTGAGTGAATAGAAAAATAACTCCAAAAACAAATTTAGCGTGATTCAGACCTGGTTATTTAAGGGGACTTGTATTTTACGATATGCTACAGGATGCGTTACTTTAGTACATGTAGTTAAAAATTAGCCCAGTACATAGGAGAAATCATTTGACCTCACAGTACGATCGCATAAACACATGATATAGAAGAAAATGTTGGTGACTCTGAGTAAGATTTTAGTTCTGTATTACAGCGAGACATCCCCTTACCTTGTGGTGCTGAGGATGCAGGGATTTCTTAAACAAGATACACACTAGTCAAGCCAAGGGAAAGGAATCTGAATCCATTTAGGTATATCAAAGCAAAAGATCGCTAGTTTAAGTAAGGATATGATATATACATCAAGGAAATGGATGGTTAACAGGTTGTTGTAGCTTAAAAAACTGATAGATGATCCATATCTAGAGCATGTGAAGCAATATGTATGTGCATTGCCGCCACCAAGCGAAAACACACAATGCAAAATAAAGGTGGGCAGAGAATAAGATTTGCAGTACTCAAGAGAAGAAAGCAAATGCCAAATCATGTAAGAATAAGTTTGACCTTGCTAATTGTGCACATTACTTTCATATATCACCATGGCTCATTATAGGATAGGAGACTGGCTATTACACTAATTATTTAAAGAACAAATTAGGGAATATGGGGAGATAGTACAGCATGTAGGGTGCTGGCTTTACACAAGGCACTTGCCTTGGATCCCTGGCACCCTCAATAGTCCCCGGACCCCACCAGGGATGATCCTTGAAAGCAGAGCCAGGATTAAGCCTTGAACACTGCTGAGGGTAGCCCAAAAACTTGAAAAAAACTCATTAAAATAATAAGGACATAGTGCTCTCTATCAGTGTGGGAATACTTGAAATACTTGAAATACTGGGAATACTTGAAATACTTGAAAGTCGGATCATTTTAAATTCTGGCAAGGGGGTAGAGAATTCTGCTCCTCACAGCCCATGGAAACAGGGAAGACCCTCTGGAGAGACATTTCCACATAGAGCTCTATACAAGACAGAAAATCTCTAGTGACACCAGAAAGAGATTCAAGCCAGGAATTACGTTGGCATTTGGTGTGAACATAGTTGTTGGAAGTGGTCTATAGTTTGAGTCCTAAATAAAATAAAGGTGGATTGTGGGCCTAAAGAGCCATGAGGCAGGGTTTAGAAATAATGAATCGTGGTGTGATCCTCACAACATAATGTTATTTAATAAAGGTTTTCTTATAAGGCGTTAGAACAGATACTATTTTTAAATTGCACACACAGAGATTCAACCTCTCATCTAATATACAGAGAGAAGATAAACAAAATGGCTCTATCGTGAGCTTATTGAGAAAAGTTTGGCAGTGGTAGGTGTGCAGATAAAGGTGAAAGAGAGAAAGTAAAATGAAATGAATTAGATGAAAAGGAGGTTAAGAACTCTATTGTTTTCTTGAAGTCCGGGTGGGCAGCTTTCCACCATTTCCTATCGGAAGCCCTGGAAGACCTGGAAGCCACGCGCACTTCCCTCAGTCTCCCGATATCCACTCATTGGCTCAGACCATAGGTTCTGACATCTTTGGACCATGGGACATGTCCTGGTTCCATAATACGGAATAATAAGTAGGAGTGCACCGAATTTAAAGGGAAAGTGGCATAAAAATAAACAAAATTCAACAGACAAAAACAATAACACAGATGACTCAACTAGCAACAAACAGCTTAGCAAATTCTTAGACAAGGACTTAGCAACCCCAGGATGACTTGTTAAAAGAATATTTGTGTAAAAATTATTTTTTAGTTACTGATTTTAATACTGGAGCTTTGTCATCTAATCAATTTCAACTCTAGAATTATATCAACAGTTGTGGCTCTTGCTATGTTAAAATAATTATTTTAAATCCTTAAAGAAAATGAAAGAAGAAATTTAAGAAATTAGAAATAAATAGAATCATAAAAGGAAAGAAAAAAGGAGTCTGAGGAAAGTGTTCAGTATGTGTCATGATTTGATAGAAAAGGAAGCACCAGGAGGCATGGAAAAAAAAAAAACAGAAACCTGAGAAGTAAGACTTCAAGGTCATGTGTCAAATTGCCCATAACCCCCTTCTTATGATGTGATGAGAGTGTCACTCTACACCTATGGCCTGTTCCCTAAACTCAGGTTTATGGTCTTCTCCTAAAAAGCAAGACAGATTCCAGCAAACAGAGATGCTACAAATCCCTGACCGGAACTCATCAAATTGTCGATTTGATTGAAACTAGAATTGTTTTCCACCAAGAGGATCCTAAGGAGAACTAACAGGGTAATATCCCGTGGGATTGTGGAAGGAGTTCAGCATAAAAAAAGGGATGTTAGAGAAAACTAAGAAAATCTGAGTAACACGAGTGTGGGGACTCTCTCTGCACAAGACCTGGAGATACAAAGGCAACCTCAAATCACAGAAAGAACTACAAATTCTGCCTGCTGGTTTACCGCCATCAGATATGTCTGAATGGGGAAATATCCTTTCATGAAAAACCCAGACTCTATATCCATTTAACTTTGTAACTGTATCTTACGGTTATTCAAAAAAAAATAGAAAGAAAAAAGAAAATGATCTCATAGTTAAAAATGCCAAATAGCAAGACAAATTGAGTCACTGTGAAAAAGTCAGCAATTCCAAGGAACAGAATGATTAGCAGTCTAGGAATTTGAGCAGAATGAAACACCAGTTTCTCTAATGAATAAGTATGCTGTAGAAATCAAATAATTGAAAAACGGCGGCATGACCTAAAATAGTCCTGGATGTTTTGGGATAGTGGCCACAGGCCTGACAGACAGCTGGTATACCTTGCCCAGAGGAAGGTGTTGCTGTTCATTTAATGTGTCTATTTAATGTGTCTATTTTTAATTTTTAATTTTTTTATTGACTCACCATGAGATAAACCAGGGCAAAGCTGTTCATGATTGGGCTTGTGTGTTCCAGCACACATCCTTCCAGCAGTGTGCATTTCATAGACCAAAGTCCCCAATTTCCCTCCCTCCTTTTGGACATTGTGGTGTGCAATACAGATATGGAGAGGTTATCATGTATATCCCTTTACCTGCTTCTTTTAATGTGTCTTTACTTCTTTTGGTTTAGACTCCTGAAGAGTGCAGGTGACTGCATTCTCCCTACAAAATTTAATCCCAGTTTCAGTTCTTTTTTTTTTTTGGAAACTACCTAAGAATATTAATCTTCACAAATGGGAAAATGAGTTAAGTGGATTTATCCCTTTTCTTAAGACGTTCCTGTTTTCTGACCATATACTAAATGCATCCCTTTATCTTTTCACCTATATTACCACAGTCCAGAGAACTACATTGATATCCAAAGGTTATATTAACACTTTGGTTGCTGTGGTTCTATTTTGTGGACTGGGGCTCCAACTAACCCCAGGACATCCAGCACCCAAAACTATGTTGCTGTAGTAAGCTTCATCTTCTTTATGTCTTGAGTCTTCATCTCCATGGCATTTTTGCCTTCTCTGTCGTATAGAATAATGATTTATTCTTGGCATTTCGCATGGAGACATTTTAACACTCTAATTAGAATTAAAAGAAGAACCTACAAATATGTTAGTTAGAATAGAAAAACTGGCACCATGTCACTTCGAGCTAACACTTTTTGTCCTTTTCTTTTTCCTAACTAAATTAAAAGATAGGAAGTTTTATTATTCAACTGTAAGCTCCAAGTACGCATGTGTTAGGTGCTTAAAGACACTTATTAAAAGTTATAAATACGTCTGTATAGTCTTTTTACTAAAAAAAGTGTTAGCTGCACAGTGAAGCTAATTGCTGGGAATCTGCCTCAGAGCTCCTGCCCTTATCACTGGGATGAAATCTCCAATAATTGCTGCTTAAATAACAGTTACATTTCTGCAAGTGCTAAGATACTTTTAGGCACTCAACCACTTTTTCTTATAGACTAGTAAAATTGTACTTGTTCTTTTCCTCCCTCCTTTCTTTCCTTCTTTCTTGATACACCTGGCAGTGGTCAGAGCCTACTTCTTGCTATGTATCTGGATCACTCTTGATTTTTCACTCATGGCAGTGAACCACATACGGTACCAAGGATCGAACTTGGGTTGACCATGTGCAAGACAAGTGCCCTATCTGCTGTACCCTTGTACTTCTTTATGAGTGTACACACACACACACACACACACACACACACACAAAAGAAAAAAAACAACTTAAAGGAGTAGCCACCAGAGGTAGTATTGAGAGCAGTGGGAAAAACAGGTGAAAGAATTAGAAGGTACCAACTTCCTGTTCTAAAACAAGTACCTGGGGCCTGGGGAGATAGTCCAGCTGGTGATACATGACCCTTGCTGGGCTGCATTCGCTACTAACCTGGTTCAACTAAGTACAGAGCCAGGAGTAATCCCTGAGTGCCTACAGGTGTGACCCCAAAGCCTCAAATAATAGTAATAACAAATCATTTTAAATTTGGAGATATACCATACTATACCATGACTAGTTAATGGCAGTCACTGTTTATTTAAAAGTTGCTAAGAGAGCAGATTTCAATGTTCTCATCACCAGGAAAAGTTTCTCTCACCGTGTAGATGTTAGTTAGATAGACTACCTAGAAGGATCCTTTGTAAACTATACACATGTACCAACTCACTGTTGCATACTTAAAACAAGTAGAATGTATATTAGTTAGAGCTCAATAAAATGTGCTTTTTTTGTTGTTTGTTTGTTTTTTGCTTTTTGGATCACATCCGGCGATGCACAGGGTTTACTCCTGGCTTTGCACTCTCAAATTACTCCTGGCAGTGCACGGGGGACTGTATGGGATGCTGGGAATCAAACCCAGGTCGGCTGAATGCTAGGCAAACACCCTACTTGCTGTGCTATAGCTCCAGCCCAACTGTCCCCTCGCAGGAGGGGAGAGTCCAGGGTCCATTCAGGGGAGGTTCAGACAGGCTCTGGGGAGATGTGCTAGACTCAGGGACAGTCTGCCCAACTGTCCCCTGGCTTGAAGCTCCTGCGGGCAGCTTCTGTGAGCGCCTTTAGGTAGAGGGGCTGCACCAGGTCCTGTGGGTTCAGTCCCTGCTCCAAGGATGTCTGGCTCTCTGAAAGGATGAGCAGAAGGTTTTCTGTAATACTGATGCTTCCTGCAGAAGCAGAACTTCTGTGCCATTGCTTGGGGCACAGGTGCATGCAAGCCCAACCTCCACGAAAGCTTCATGTTTCCCAAAACTGTTATGAAGAATCCGAAGAATCCTTTGGTGGTTAGGGAAAGTGGGTGGAGAGGGAGGTGTCCCTGTTGTCATGCAGATGGTCCTCTAGGAGCTTCACTTCCAGCGGCACTGGGCAGACTGTCAGCTCATTAGCCTCTTGGTGTGTGCGTAGATTGGCTAAAGACAAAGAAGAGAGACTGTAGATCTGATTTTCTTTCTTTTGTGGGGGCTACACCAGATGGTGCTCGGAAACCATGAGGTGCCATGGAATCCCTTGTCCCTTGTACCCTCTCTCTGTTCTCCATCCCATTTTCTTTTAGGATGTTTTCAGACAGACTCTCCTCTGGATGCGGCGCATCATTTTTTTTAGGGTTGATAGGCTTGGAAGATTTGAAAGTGTCTAGCTGGAATATATGATGGTGTATTTAAACTGGTGAGTAATGTGGAGGTACTGGCCTGGAGTGTGAGGACTGGGGGCGATCTTTCTTTCAGGGACGGCCTTCCCTGGAAACAGGTAGGGAGGGCAAGTCTCCCTTAAAAACGACATCCCCCCCAAAATAAAAAAATAAAAACGACATCCCTTCTAAGAATTGCAAATCATAACGCCCCAAAGTAGAGAGAGTATGGGGGAAATTTTCTGTCATAGAGGCCAGGGGAGAGTTGGGATGGGCAGGGATACTGGGGACATTGGTGGTGGAGAATGTGCATTGGTGGAAGGATGAGTGTTCAATCATTGTATGACTGAAACTCAAACATGGAAGCTTTGTAACTGTATCTCATGGTGGTACAATAAAAAAAATTCCTGTTTTGAGTTAAAAATGAAAATATCTCTCAGTCCACTTGTAGTGTCCAGAGTCCCCCTCATCTGTGCCCACAGTCTGCCATCAGGGAAGGTCATCCAAAGTGGCCGTCTACATTTGGGACTGAGTCGAATTCTGCCTTGACTTAGCTGTGAATCGCCCACCCAGTTCTGTGGCAATGACCACGTTCTCATAATGAAATTTTAAGGAAATAGCAACAAACTCCAGATGGATGTGACTGTCTACTTGCTAGTGTTTTTGGCGAGACTAAACTGGGCCAGCCTGCTGAATTGGATGCAATTGCTTCCATCAGATTTGATCTTTTCAGGGTCAGATCCATTTGGAGGGAGAAACAGATGTTCCGCTGTAGAGGGACTGTTCAGAGTTTTTCCCAAGCTGCCACAGAAATTGTTCACAGATCAGGGACCACAGGGTCAAAAGGGATCTTTGTCCCAGACTTCCTGGCAGAGACAAAGGGAGCAGAAATGCTGCCTCACTGTGCTTGGACCTTGCATTTCAAGTCAGAACACAGCTCATGTGACAATGCCCAGGGGCACAGGACTATTTATTGTGTTTCCACTTTCTGCCATTTGCTGAAACATGTATCTAAATCCAGGTAGTGGAGAGTAACCCATCCACTGCACTCTGTGAAAACTGCTGCCCAAAAGAGCATGATAGAACATTCTAGTTAAAGATATTTAGTACTCTCAGGATGTGGGTGGGGACAGGGTAGCACAGTGATCAGGGAGTTTGTCTTGCCTGTGGCTGACCTGGGTTCTCTCTGTCACCACATATTGTCCCCCCAAGTCCCACTGGTGGTGATTCCTGATTTCAGAGCTAGGAGTCAGTCACACATATCCCTGCTGGGTGTGACTCAAAAACAAACCAACAAAAAAGATATCTTGTACTAGTTCTAGAAGCACCTTGAATAAATGTGCAGAGCCAAAGACTGAGTTTTTGAGAAAATAATGTAATACAGCTTAATGAGAAAATTTGTACAAAAAAAGGCATAACCAGGTGAGCAGTAGCAATGTAACAATATAAAACGTGCTTTGTCGTTTTGCTTTGTCCTTTTCTTTTTCTTTTTTTTTAATTGAGAATTGAATTTCTGTCTTGAAAGTAATTTTTACCAGGACCCTACCTAGTGTCAGAGTCCAGGTGTACCTGGGATGGAGTTCAGGGCCCTGAGCGAGCTCACCCTGTCGCCTTCCAGCTGAGTTAGCTTCCTGCCCCTTCAGTAATATTCAACATAAGTGTTTTTAACATGTCTTCTTTTGATTCGGAGAGATAGTGCTGCAGCTTAGTGCTTTCCTCACATGCAGCCAACCCGGGTTTGATCCCGGCATCTCAGATAGTCCCTTGTATGCCATCAAGAGAAATTACTGAGTGCAGAACCAAGAGGAACCCCTGAGCTTCTTCAGCCTCAGAATCAGAACACTGATCACGGATCACGGATCTCCCGTTGTTCATCAATTTGCTCGAGCGGGCCCAGTAACATCTCCATCGTGAGACTTGTTGTTACTGTGTTTGGCATATCAAATACTTTATGGGTAGCTTGCCAGGCTCTGCTGTGCAGGCGAGATACTCTCGGTAGCTTGCCGGGCTCTCCGAGAGGAGTGGAGGAATTGAACTTGGGTCAGCCATATTGGCCGCTTGCAAGGCAAACGCTTTACCCGCTGTGCTACCGCTCCAGCCAAACCCAGAACCAGAACAAAAAACAAAAATGCTTTTTTTAGGACAAAAATAAGGGGGAAAGTACAAGGATTATGGCACTTAAATTGCCTGCAATCAACCTTCATCAGTTTCTGGCACCCTATGCTCCTCTGAGCACAGAGCCAGGAGTAAACCCTGGACAATATCAGGTGTGACCCAACTGCCTATCCCCCCACCAAAGAACACCTCCATCTAATCCATGATCAGCCATTCCTAGAATTGATGTTAAAACAGCTCTGAGTCAGTCTCAGACTATTTTTTCCTTGTTAATATAGCTATGAGTCAGTCTCAACTCATTTCCTCTCTTAAACCCCAAAGCTACCCAGTAGTCAATTCCACCACATTACTTTCATAATCCAACAGGATTTACCACTTACTGTGCCTTTTTCCTAATACTTTTTCCTAATACTTCTTGCTCCAAAAAATTTATTCTCAAAATAAGAGTCACTTTTGTTCTTGGAGGCATTCTGCTGACTGTTTTACCACCTACTTCACATATTTCCTATGACCTTTCAGTACTCAGGTACTAAAAGTCTAGCAGTTTTTGACTAAGCTCTGATTGGCTGGATCCCTGTTGCCCATCTAGATGGTTTCCTGATGTTCATTTCCTCCCAAGGTTGCAGGCAAACTGACTTTGGGGTTCTCTCTCCCCTGAGGACATCTCCTGCGTCGTCTTCCCTGATCCCTCTCTCCTCTTCTGCCCAGGGGATACCCCTCAATTTGTTTAGAACTGAACCCTTGACACTAAGTATTCTAATTTCTATTTTTATAACTTTCTGACAGACTCAAATTTGTTCACTTTTCATTGCATTCAGTATCATTCTAAGTGAACAGATTTTCTCCTGTTAGGTTAGTGGTATTTCCTAATACCTAAAGAGACCTAGGATTATCGTAGGCAATCATTGTATTTTCATGAGTGAATGAAAAATCTAACAGGTTCACAATTTTGTTTCTCAGCCATTTATTTAGATGTCATTTCAAAGTGAGTATATTTCTGAGTCACTGCTAGTTCACACAAGTTAACTCAGATAATTAAAGCATCTCCTAAACTAGCAGGTATCCTGACACTCTCCAGAGAGTCCTCACCAACTAAGTAATTGAGGTAGAGAAGAAAACTAGAAATATGTTTCTCATTTACAAATAAAGTAATATTTTTAATTGTTGAAAGTACTTTCCTGACGCCGGCTGCGATAGCACAGCGGTAGGGCATTTGCCTTGCACGCAGCCAACATGGCCGACCCGAGTTCGATTCCTCC
>JAOXYA010465683.1:0-17160 GCA_028565675.1 Sorex palustris
CAGGGCTAGGATGAAGGAGACGTTACTGGGGCCTGCTCGAGGCAATCGACGAATAACAGGATGGTTGTGATTCGTGATTTGTGACTGATTCAAAACCACCACGGGTGTCAGGGTTTTAGATCTAGTGAAGGATATTTTGATTTGAGAACACACAGAGATCTGAAGGCTTTGGATCTCACTCTTGGTGTGGCAGAGAAGATGGTCGGTGGTAGGGAAAAGGGGAGATGTTTTCATGGGGAGGAATTTAAGTCTGGCCTCAAACATTTGCCAGACTCATAAAAAGAGTTTTTTTTTCTTTTTGGGTCACACCCAGCAATGCTCAGGGGTTACTCCTGGCTTTGCACTCAGGAATCACTCCTGGCTGTGCTCGGAGGACCATATGGAATGCTGGGAATCGAATCTGGGTCAGCCGTGTGCAAGGCAAATGCCCTACCAGCTGTGCTATTGCTCCAGCCCCAAAAGAGATGGTTTTAAGGAAAAACTGAGAAAAGCCTTCCTCACAGAACTGGGAGTGAGAGATAGTGCTGGGGAACTAACCCTCTGAGAGAGTCCCCTGCTTTCTTGATTCTAATTTTGGTTTCAGATGGAGAAATACTGGCTGGTATGTGGAGAGGGATTCGGTAAGGGATTAACACTTAATGCTTAGTGACTGTTTAGCACTTGCAAGGCATGGTAGGTCTTGAACACCTATTAGCTCATGTTGTCCTCATAACTATTACTTGAAGAAGCTGCTATTATAGTTCCTCATGGGAGTTCCCCAAGGGAACCATGACCTTGTACTGTTACAGTGGACATGGAAGGGGCAGGAAGGGGCACCAGGTAATCTAATTAATACAATTGGTCACTGAAAGTTTTTATTTTATTTATTTATTTTTTCTTTTTGGGTCACACTCGGTGATGCACAGGGGTTAGTCCTGGCTCTGTACTCAGGACTTACTCCTGGTGGTGCTCGGAATTACTCCTGGAATGCTGGGAATCAAATCAAGGTCAGCTGCATGCAAGGCAAATGCCCTACCTGCTGTGCTATTGCTCCAGCCCCCAAGGGTTTTATTTTTATGTGGACACTGATTGACAAAGCACTTGGCAACAGAGTTGGAAATGCTCCCAAGCTTGCCAACATGAGGGGTAGCCAGGTAGACAGATGATGGAAATAGTCAAGGGCAGAGAGAGGAATATTTCAAGGAGGTCAGAGGTCAGGCATCTTTCTCTTGGATACATTACCTGTGCCCCAGCAGGTGGCAGGAAAAGCAGCAATTCTCCTCCAGATGTTGAGAACAAAGGGAACAAAGAACCTGGAGTCAGGCCAGGGAGCCCTGGGGACACACATAGAGGAGACCCCAGGCCAGGAGGACAGTGATGGGAGGGCAGGGCTAGCAATACCCATTTAAACTGTGTAATAAGGAAATCAGACTATCATAAAGATCTGGAGTTTCATATGCATTGTATTTGTTTTTGGGTCACCCCTAGCAGTGCTCAGGGTTTTGCTCTCAGGGGTTACTTTTGGTGGGACACAGGGGACTCTCTGGGGTGCTGGTGATCAAACACAGGTCAGCTGATACAAGGCAAGCACCCTACTTGCTATAAATCTCTTTGACCCTTATATGCTAATTTTCCATATAGGACTCATGAATGCACTCAGACTTGCATCTAGAGTCACTGTTAACAGTCCCAACAATTGACGGAAACAATAGATAATGGTCGTTTTGATGTAGACAGGCAGGCAGATAGGGAAGGCCCCCTCCCCAGGCAATGGTAGTAAATTTCCTGGGAAGTAATAACTCTAGAGCCAGCAATAGACCTTGAGGAGATTGGACACCCGCCCCCTGCTCCCCCCACCCCCTCCCGACCATGAAGGAAATTCCTTGAATACCTCAGACCTCTCCCTTATTCCAATTAACTTTAGTGATCCAGTCCAGAGAAGACTTCAGAACATTCCAGACCAAGACATCCCGAGAAGACACTCTATAAAAGCCACCTTGAACAAAGGAAGTGCTCACAGATGCTGCCAGAGCACGTGTGCTGCTTGTGCCCACGTGGCCGAGCACACGTGGTGCCTTGAGCACATATGTTGCCCGCATCTCCCCTCTTGAGATGTAGACTTTCATGCTTTAATGTCTAATGCTGGGGTGTGTGTAGGGGCTCTCTCTGCCCTTGGAGAAGCCCAGGTTCACTCTTGAGTACCTAACTCTCCACTTTCTCTCCCTCTTTCCCTTCAAAACTTCCAAATAAAAACTGTCTAATGTCACTGCTCGTCTACTCCTGAAATTCTTTTCTGTGAGGCAAGACAAGAGCCCAATAACCCTGGGTCCTGGAGGGCAGAGATTGGGCGAAAGTGACTGTGTTCCTCCTCCCCACTCCATCTGAGCCACCCGTGGGGCCCACAGACATCAGTTTCACAATCTGGTTGCTAGAAAGTCAGAGTGAAACAGGATTGTTTCCTGGGTGAGAAGAAGAAAATCCTGCGGCTTGTCTGTAGACTCAGGCATTCCTCCCTGTCTGTAGACTCAGGCTTCCTCCCTGTCCTACTGTTCTCCTGTCTGTCTGTGTTCACTTCTCCTATTCTCATAAAGACACTAATTCGGTTGAGTCAGGGCCTTCTTCATCATCCTTCAAATGCCTTTGAAGATCTAATTTGCAAGTAAGTTCACGTTTGGCAGCATTGGTGATGTAGTGCTGAGCTACCTACCAAGTAAGTTCACATTCTCAAATACTGGACAAGAAGACCAGCCTCTTTTAAGAAGAACCTGATCCAACCCATGAAAGTCTCTAATAAATTCATTCACTTAGGACGTCCAAAGCTGCTTCTTATGGGGTTTATCTCTTCACTGGACAGAGTTCTGTCATATCTGTCTTGGTGTGGCCAGTGGGCATTCTGTAAAGAGCATTTGAAGGCTCACTATGACTGATGTTTCTACTATGGACACAGTGCAGTGAGATTTGGCGAACTAGGGAAGAGCGAAATGCAAGTCAGAAAGGAGACTTGAGTGCAGTAAGTGGGGGATGGAGTGAAGGTGAGTGTTACCTTTGAATGGGCGATCAGGAAGAATTCATGAGAAAGTTGTGCATCTATTGTTTCTCTCAGTCTCATATGACAGTCTGCCACGGTCTCTGGCACACGTCCTCCAAGGCACGACTGCCACAACCTCCGATGGAATCTTCCTTGGAAACAGGATTCCTGCAGATGCAGTGAGTTAGGCGTCGATGCAATCTGGCCAGATAGAGAAGCTGAGAAGAGGTGTACACTAGGCGGGCCAGGGTCCTCCGGGCAGACAGAGAAGCAGGTATGTGCACCAAGACCGAACGAGACTGCTGACAGCCCAGGGCCCCACTGCGGGTGAGCAGAGACCAGGGAGGGGAGGGAAGCTTCTTCCCTCCGGTCCCCAGAGCTGCCCTGTTGACACCGGGACTTTGGATCATTAATCTCCAGACCTGTGAGGATAAACTTCTGTCACTTCAACCACTTGGTCTCTGGATCCCTGGGAAATAAGTTCATGCACTTCAGGACTGGCCTGTGGGGCATCCTGCCAGGTGCCTTGTTTTTATTACAGCCCAAATAAGAGAAGATTTTGAAAGGGAAAGATCTCAGAAAAAGACACTCCAGATCCTCTGTCAAATTACTTTCCAGTTTATTTTTGGGGTTAAAGATGAAAAATGCTTCAGAGAGATGAGACGGGCCCTGCCTTTCCTCTGCTCAGCCCGCTGGGGTACTCTAGGGACAGAAAAGGTGACGGTAGGGTAGTGGCAGCCCTGTCCCTTCCCTTAATTGTGTTTGTTGCTGGGATGACAATGGTTAAGCACTTGACTGTGTTGCTTGGACATTTGGTCGTGGTGTTTGCTTATGTGCTTGGGGTGCTCCCATGCTTGATTGGGGTGCTCCCATGCTTGGTTAGGGTGCTCACACACTTGGTTGGGGTGCTCACATGCTTGAATGGGGTGCTTACATGCTTAGTTGGGGTGTTTACACACTTGGTTGGGGTGCTTGCACACAACTTGATTGCTGTGAATCCAGAGATCACACACTTGTGTCACTGGGGATCACCACAGTAGCATCATTGGGTCAACTGGGCAAACTTGTGGCTTCACACTTGCCAGAGCAGTGCTCTAGGGTGGTCTATGTTAAAACTCCATACACAATCAAGTTTTAACTATTTTATTATGATTGTGGGATAATATCCCACAATTATCAAGAATTCTGCCCACACGGCAGAGCCTGGCAAGCTCTCCGTGGTGTACTCAATATGTCAAAAACAGTAACAGTGATGGTCCTCATTCCCCTGACCCTGAAAGAGCCCCCACTATGCCATCGGGCTACACTAGCATGTGACAGGGATGAATGGAGATGTTACTGGTGCCCGCTAGAGCAAATCGATGAACAATGGGGTGATTGTGATAGTCATAGTGATAGTTATTATGATTGTACAGAGCTGGGACTAGAACCCAGGGCCTCGCACTGGGAGGCAGGCTGTCTATTCTCAGTCACTTGTCCAGTCCTAGGCTACATGTTAAGGAGTTTGAACATATACAAGCAACTCCTAGAGGAAGGTGGGGGAGCCGTGGATGTCCAAGGCAGAAGTGAGAAAACATCACCGCCTGGGAGCAAGCAATGGAAGCTTCACTCCAGTTCTTTCACAGACTCACCCAGCCTCAAGAATGAGCAGGACAGAAAGTGGGTCACAACTTCAGATAGCCACAACTTCTAACTCTGGAAAATGAAGGAAGCCCAAGGGAAAAGACTCAGAAGACTCTTATGTGTGCTGCCAGACTGGGACAAACTCATCTTGACAGTACAGGAACATCCTGGAGGAAGGGATGGATATGAAATACTCCTCCAGCTAGGTCCTCACAGATCCAGAGTCAAGAGTGATTCCAGGTACTGGAGTGAGTACATTATAAGTTTCATTATAAGTACAGTGGGCAGGGCCGTTTGCCTTGCATGCGACTGACCCAGAATCCCATAGAGTCTCCCAAGCACCGCCAGGAGTAATTCCTGAGTGCAGAGCCAGGAGTAACCCCTGAGCATTGCTGAATGTGACCCAAAAAGCAAAGAAAAAAAAAAGATTACACAAATCTGCCCACAAATGCTCTCCCCTTGGGTGGAGATGTAAGCAGAATCCAAGTCACCGTCTCCAGGGTAGAATACCCAACAAACGTCCTACTGAGCCCCTTAACTTTCCGAAATAGTAAAAGAAAACTTTAGATCACCAACATCTTATTTTAAGCTCACATGGTTGGCCTGGGTACAAAAAAGACCTTGAATATGAGAATGGTGTGAAGGAGAATGCACTCAGGCTAGTTGTGGCAATGAAAGGCCTAGGCAGCACTGTTTTGTGTCAGAAATAAAAAGCACAGAGACTAGGGAGAAAACTGAAAGAGCTGCTTTGCATGTGGAAACCTTGGGTTTTATCCCCAACACTGTAGGGTTCTCTGAGAACTGTCAGGAGTAGCCTCTGAGTACTGCTGCATAAGGCCTTCTCACTCCACCTCCTTGCTCCCCTAAATGAGAATAAAAACAAATGTATCATCAGAAATTCAATGCAAAAAAAAGAGAGCAAATAATGGAGTGGGGGAAAGGAACATAGAGCATAAAAGACAAAAGGCTCTGCTTTAAAATAAGTCACATTTTATGAAATTACATACACTTCTAGACATTGAAACGCCAGGAAGTGAAAAGATGAGAACAAGATGGAGCAATTTCCTCCATATTGCCTCTTTCTTATTTTATTTACACTTACTTAGTTTTTCATTATAGGTGAAGATTTACATGAACCTTTTGTTTATCGTCTGTGTCTTTCCTCTGCATTTTAATCGTGAGGGAGCAGAATTATTTGTGTGTGTGTGTGTGTGTGTGTGTGTGTGTTTGTTTATTTCTATACCTGCATGTCACTGGAAATGCACATGAAATACATGTGAAATGAATGAATGAGGGGAAGAACTTGCTTTTCAAAGCTCTCTAGGGAATGTCCAACTTCATAAGATAGCGGATAAAAAAGGGTAAGATGTGGCCTAATAATATATCCTTGTTTATTCATATATAAACACAGCAGAAAGGAGTATTAAATGTGCATGATCTCAGGAAAAGCACACACATAGAACTGTGTGCTGCAAACCTACTTAATAAAATTTAATCCAATTAATACATAGGTCAAAATATGGAGCTTAGGAATGTGGAAACTTCTCTCTGCAAAGACTGTAGCACAAACACGAATCTCCTTTTAATTATAGTTAAGGCAAGAGAAAAAGATTAAAGTTGCTTTAATCAAGTTAAAATTAAAGTTATAAAAAGAAAGTGTTTTTGTTAAGAAAAACTATCCAATAGCAAAAGCAATAACCAAAATGAATGTGGTCATTAGTTCTAAAGCATAATAGCAGAAATCAGAAGAAAGGATGAGGTTATGGAAGTCAAATTGGGCCGAGTTCCTGCCTTTCCACAGTGGGAGACTGAATTTTGTGACCCACATTCTCCTCTGCACTGTCAGCAGTAATGGAAATCAGATTCTTTGGGAAGGCACTTTGTACGTGTGGAAATTGATTGTCAAAATGATACAACTTTTTTTGTATTATTGTAAACTCTGGACTCAATGTGCTTGCTTTGGCCAAAGGGACAGTAACTCAGTTGACACAAGAGACTTGAATCATGTTTGTGCATTGTCACTTCCTCTTTCCCTTGCAGGAGAATCTGCCCCCCAAGGCTTCTGGGGAAACGCCGAGACCAGTCCATAGCTGGCTGACCCCTCCCCAGATGTGCAGACAAGCCCCATAACTCTGCAGGACCACCTGACTAACCTAGAGCTAAATAAGAGACCTTTGACTCAACCCACTTAGCATGTCATCTTGTGACTTCTTTTAGCTTTTAATTAATTAATTTATTTTCATTTCACATTCAGTGGTTCTCAGGGCTTACTCCTGACTCTTCATTCTGGGATCGCTCCCAGCATTACTCCGTGAACGCCATGGGGAGTTGAGGATTGAACCCTAGTCAGCAGTAAGAGACTTAGCCACACTTTTTTCTCCAGCCCCGATCTTAAACTTTTATACAAGAATAATAGACACGTTAAAATCTCCCTTTGAAAACAATCCTTCCTCTAGAATATATTAAGAAACATACTTAGCTTCTCTAAGAAGAATGGTGACAGTTCTTTTCTTATTGCAAACAATGCTATAGGAATATTTATTGTAGCATTTCTGCTCAAAAGTTTATTTATTGTAGCATTGTTCGCTGGCAAGAAAATAATTATAAACTGCATAAATGATCACCAGTAGGGGGAAAAAAAGAGTATGTGACAATTTAAAACCATCACTTGGATTTATTTGATTTTACAACACATATTACTAAAAATGATTTGCAAAATAATATAAAATATTCTTGTTTTATATTTACACAAACGTATGTGGTTGAAAAATATTTGTAGGTACACCCAAATTGTTAACAGCTATTACTGGAGAGTTTGAAGAGTGAGAGAATGACAGTAATTTCACATTTTTATATACTTGTTTATGTTTTTAAATTATAATTGTATGTAGTGCACCCATCCTTTAAAAACAAGTGATTTTTAATATAAAAAGCCAATTTTTATGGAACCATAAATTACTCAAAATATATTTAATGTTTATGAGGCACCTGGTATTGGGCAAATCCACTGCCATTCTTGCACTTGCATAAAAATTTCAATTCACCATGTGTCTGCTACCCTGTGAACTCATGTTTCTGACTTTGCTAGGGTTGAGGAATCGGCCTCAGTCTCTATGAAATCAGGTTTATTAAGTGCATCCAGATTGTTTATGAATCATAGAAAACATGCTCATTTTCCTATCTGTGTTAAAGGCTGCCTGGAGGATTGATGGGGCATTGCTCAGGAAATGTTCTGGAATTCAGATGAAGATGTTTCAGTGTAAGGCATTACTCGTTGTCATAAACTTGCCTACACTTAGAGGGTAGAGATTATCCATAAACGGGAAACAGACTCTCTTTGACTTTTCAGGATCAATACCCAGGTGGACCAAGATCTCCTTGGGTTTGCAGGGAGGCTGAGAGGAGAATTCATCTGGGGTAGGGTGAGGGCAGGTGGAGAAGGGAAATCAGTCAGCACAGTCCTTACAAGGGGCTCTCAGAGCTGGTACTGAGGGATGTGGAAAAGACATAAAGATCTGAGCAGCCAACGGGTCCTTGAGCTCAGAATCAAGGTTAGTAATTGTGAAGCTTAGTGCACTTCCGTCTTTGCCAGATTTTCCAGGAAACTTCCACTTATGACAGAGTATTCTTTTCTTTTGGTAAACCAATTCAGATCGCGGAACGAAGCCAGAAAGAACTCTGGGCCCAGAAGCATGATTAGAAAAGCCCCATTTCAGAGCTCTGTGCTGCCAAAATAAGCCCTGAGGAGGAAATGGAGAAGAGGAGGGAAGTCACGTCATCCCAATCCCAGTCTTGGCCTGCCAACTCTGAGCATCTCTCTAATTGGCCGAGTGTTTGTAAAATTTGAGATACCGTCCTTTTGCTTGGTGTCTAAAGCAAATCTCAATTTTTTAATTATCTATGACTTCTCTTCTATGTCCCAAAGGTGGAATTCATGTAGTCAACTAACCAGCTGGGAGGTTATTCTTTACCTTAGCATTTTGAGGGTGCAGTAACATGTGCGTCATGTGTGGGACATGAGTCTTGTGAGTCACAATTTTTTGGGATGGCTACATTTATGCCATCAATAAAGGAATGAATGGGTTTAGTGTTTCCACATTAACCTTAACCCTCAGTGAGTCAATGAATTCTTCAACAAGAACAAGAAAGATCATGGAGTTTGAGTCAAAAATAAAAGTCTCAAAGGGAGGCAGAAGTAATACAGGCTCCTGCTGAGGGGACAGAAGCATGTAGCTTTGTTCAAATTTGCCAAATAGGTCATTAAAAAATATATATATATATTTTTTGTTTTTTTTTGTGGCACACCCAGACCAGTAATCAGGGCTTACTCCTGGTTCTGTGCTCACTTATGGCGGTGGTCTATATATGGTTCCAGGGATTAAACCTGGCTTGGCCGTATGCAAGGAGAGCTACTTATTCCCCTATATTATCTTTCAGCCCTGCATGTAGGTCTCGTAATCCTGGTTCTGTACCAACTAATGGTGTTTCTTTCATTGGCTTTTGGACCACACTCAGTGCTATTGGGTGCTACTCCTGGCTCTATGCTTGCAGTCACCCATGAAAGTGCTTGTGGATCATGCATTGAGCCTAGGCAAAGTATGCATTCAGCCTATTGAACTCTCTCTCCAGCCTCTGGTGGGTGAATTTCAAGTCACTTGCATCTTGGGGTCTCAACTTTGAAAAAAGAACTCTACAGTGACAGAAAAGCTGGAGGCAACCTTTAGTTCAACTAAAAATCAGTTCAACTGTTTTTCTAGAGGCATTCCTCCTGATCTCAGATGTTTCTCTAAGTGAATGAACCTCCTCCTCTGGAATCCCAGTTATTCTAGGAATGCAGGAGAGGACTAATAGGGTCCAGCTAAATTCACTTCCCTCCCTACTGCAACTAGCAATCCTGAGCAAGCTTCATCATCCTTCTTCCATGGACCAGCTTGGGAGAAGGTTAGTGAAGTGGAGAGAAGCAAGAGAGAGACAGAAAGTGACAACAACAATTAACATGCTTGTTCCATAAAGTTGATGTCCACAACTGACACCTCTCCTCCTGATCTCAGACTACCTGGTTGTGGCAGGTAGTTTGACACCCAGAAGGTGGCAACGATACCATGACAACTGAATTTCAGAGAAATTTTCTAACCTCCAGGCTATCAAAGAAACCCTACTCAATGGGAAATGCATTTACTTGAGTGTCTCATTTGCATAACTTTGTTGATTATAGCTGAAAAATGAAATATATTATTGGCTAGTTCTGGACTTCTTGATTCAATAGCCACTTGAATTTCAGAAACCTCCTGATGAGGAAGTATTAATTCAGAGATGAAATAAAAAACTTCTTCCTTTGTTTAAATTTACCTAGTTTTACTTTTCTAGGATTTATGTTAAAGAAACAACTACAAATATAATAAAGTGCAGGGTTATGCTCAGGCACCAAATAAGGTTATTTCTCTGACTTAAAGTTGAGAAATTTGTTTCTGATTCAAGTCCTAAGTGGTGGGGATCCCTCCTAGTTTGCACTGTTTTAATCGAAAGAAAAATGAAGAACCAAAATAACACCCTCAGTTTCCAGGGAAACAAAACCTTTTCTGTTGAATGGAGGGAAAACATATGAATTCTCCAGTACTGTTGACCCACAACAAGTCAATGATCTTAAATGCATGGTTTGGAAAACAACTGGGTCTTGTTTTCTTTTGCATAGTTGGAAACTTTGCATGGAGGAAGAATTCATTACTGTTTATTTTTGGGGGAACTCTGGTTGCCAATTGTTTCTATCATTTGGTCATTATATTTCCTGTGATCTCTGCTCCCCAATACTTAAAAGAATATCTATAAGGTACAGAACATATCTGACCCAGACACGAGTGGTTCAAAAATAGATAAACCTGAATCTTAGTCTCTCAGGTTCTGAGCAGAAAATAGAGGTGTCCTTAACATGATGGGATGCTATAGATAGGTCTTTCCTAATTAATTGACTTCATACAGTCTCCAAAAATTGTTCTCCTTGCTCATCTTATAAGATTGCATCCATTGGCTCTCTGAATAGAAATATGCAAGAAGAGCTTTTACATCTAGGAGGCTCACATATTCCAAACATCAGGAATAGAACTTGTGTCGAGTCTGATATCAGATAAAGTCACACTATTACCTCTCTCACTTTGGTGCAGTATCAACTGCACTCTGAGAGAAAGATGGTTAAACTTGACTGTCCTTCATCAGTCTTTGATTTAGCAACAGATTATTAGGTAATAATTATTAGAGAACATTGCAAGTTTATAAAATTCTTCCCTAGAAATGAACAAAATCAAGGAAGCATAAAAAAGCATTATTTAGTGTTTGTTTGGTCTTGGGTAGAGTGCTGACTCCATGTTAGACACTCAAGAATGAGTTATTCAAGAATTGATTGGCTCTGTGACAATCACCTTGTTTAAAGTCATAGCAATGAGTGGTCCTTGAGAGATAAGATAAAAATGTAAAGAAATGGGACAACTGAATAAAAAACAAGCTCTGCTTTTAGATTAACTTATATAAAATTCTAGTATTTTCCCTTATACTATGAATTTCTTTTCTTTCAAATACTCCAGGCTCCTAATTACTTTTAGGACAAGAAGAAGTAGCTAGAATGTTTGTTACCCTATTGATTGTAAGGATTGGTTTGGTTCTTTTCCCTGAACAGTCTCTTATTTTCCTCATTAAATACCCTTTGAAAGCTGAGCTCACAGATTAACAAAGTACCCTTACCAGATGGACAGAGGTCCCAGGGTCCTTCGCTCTTTGGATCATTTGGTGAGTGATTTATTATTATTATTATTATTATTATTATTATTATTATTATTATTACTGAATGGCTTTACCTGGTAGCACAGCGGTAGGGCGTTTGCCTTGCACGCAGCCAACATGACCGACCCAAGTTCGATTCCTCCGCCCCTCTCGGAGAGCCCGGCAAGCTACCGAGAGTATCTTGCCCTCATGGCAGAGCCTGGCAAGCTACCCGTGATGTATTCGATATGCACGATGGAGATGTTACTGGGCCCGTCTGAGCATATCGATAAACAACGGGAGGACCGTGACCGTGACTGTGACCCGGGGCTGGAGCAATAGCACAGTGGGTAGGGCATTTGCCTTGCACACGGCTGACCCAGGTTCAATTCCTCTGTCCCTCTTGGAGATCCCGGCAAGCTACTGAGAGCATCCCACCCACACAGCAGAGCCTGGCAAGCTACTCGTGGCAAATTTGATATGCCAAAAACAGTAACAAAGAGTCTCACAATGCACATGTTACTGGTGCCTGCTCGAGCAAATCAATAAACAACAGGATGACAGTACTACAGGGTCACACGCGGCAATGCATAGGGGTTATTCCTGGATCTGCACTCAGGAATTACTCCTGGCAGTGCTCAGGGGACCATATGGAATGCTGGTTATTGAACCCCGGGTAGGCCACGTGCAAGGTAAACAACCTACCCGCTGTGCTATTGCTCCAGCCCTAGTGCCAATAATTTAAAATAACAAAAAAAGTCTAAAAACTGTATAGGATAAAACCAAAATTTATATCCTATTAGAAGAAATCTGCTAATATTTTGATTTGTCCTTATATAAACAAACTGGTTTTTTGTCAAAATATTTTATAATTTGTTGGATAACAATGGGTTGTTCTTGCTCCTTCCAAAGGGAGCTTAGGCTTATCGAGTTACTCCCACAGCAGTGTACCTGGGGCACACTCAATCCCATCAGGCACTAATAATCCTACATTGCTTTCTCTTTCCTTTATGTCACTTGCATGGTTTAGCAATGTCCTTTTTGTGTAAACACAGGAAGATAGTTTATGCTATGCTTTGTAACATGGAAGTTAATTGACTCCAAAATAATATTTACTCCTGGGCATATTTACTTGTCTTAAGCCTTAGCTGCCCTTACTTCTAGCACTGCAAAAGGAGGGTCCCAATGAAGGGACTGGATGGACCCAGGTCAAGCTTTAAGTTTTTTTACCCTGGCATCGAAAGGAGACAAGATAAGCACCATAAGTATAGTAAGTTAAGAGCACAGTCATAGGACCAACTCTGTCATGACCCAGAAGTAACTGAATAAGAACCCTGCTGGGGTTACGAAAGACTAACCTGGCCCGAGGACTGAGGTCTGGAATATATAGTGAGATGATCCAAGAAGAGGCAAGCTTTAAGCTTGTTCATACAAAATGACTAGAAATATTTTAAGAAGTAAATTTTCTATGATTGTTTATATGAATTACTAACTGAGGAAAGGAGAAAGCAACATACTCTGGATGGAGTCCCACCCTTGAGTAGATATCCCAGTAATCTGGAGAGCTGAACCCTCAGATGAGATTTTGTCCTTAAATTAATCTCCTAGATTTCCCCTGAAGGAGTGGCTTTACCTCTGTTTGTTATGACAACATTCAACCTATGTGTATCCCACCCTTCATGACTGCTATATAACTATGTTGTAAGGGGAAACAGGGAACTAGACTAGGAGAGAACTTTGAGGTCTATGAGGAGACTAGGAAGATGGAACTATGATGACTTGGGACTATAACCAAAACTACGACCATCACTGTGCTGTAAAGGGAGAGCTCAGACTATGTTGGGGAGAAGGGATAAATAAACTGTCTACGACCAGCTTGGGGCCCTGCTCCTCGTTCCCCTCATCCTTCATCCCTCGCCATGGGCTGGCCTTGGGAGGCAGCTCTAGGCCACCGAACACGTGTCCTCATGCGCCTTCTTTTGAAACTCACAATAATTAACTTACGTTTATTATTTTCCATGCCTTCTTCAAGTTTCAGGCAGAAATCTGATTTCTGAGCCAAAACGCCAAGGCTTACCACTTTAGACTTAAACAAAAACAAATACACATTAATAAAAAAAAACAAGCATAACAAAGATGTGTATTTATAATTTAAAGCTCTTATTATTGTGGTTATATATCTGCACAGCTGGGTCATGGGCAAGACCTGCAAATGTGCAACCCAAACAACTCCCCACCCCCGCCCCCAACATACTCAGAACACTCCAGTCTGACTCTTACCTGCTGGGGATCATGGCTAGGCTCAGGTCCAGCAAATCTGGGTATAAGGCCAGGAACTGTTGGAATAAAAAATGGGGCCGATTTGGGCACTTTGGGAGGTTCCTTTGGTTTATTCTTTTTCTAGCAGAAAATGAGAAAGGACAGAAAAAAATAGTAAGCACATATGGTGTCAATAGTTTCTAGTACTAAAATCTAGTACTAAAACACAAAGTCTAATTAAAAAAAGGTTATTAAACATTTTTAGATTAAAATTAAATTCCACCTGATAAATACGACAGACATCCTTAAACTGGATTTCCTAGAGCTCTTGCTGACAGGAAAAGGAAGGTTACAGAGTACAGAACAGATAAAGGGGCTGGGCAGACAGTTCTCAAGCTGGAATGCAGCAGCCTGGGAATTTAGGAGCAAGCATTGTGGGTATAATCCCCAACCACTTTGCTGGGACTAGGTCTTGAGTCTTGCAGCAGGGCCAGGCACAGAAACAAAAAAGATAAATATTTAGATGAGACATTAAGAAAAAGTAAGTGACTTTCTTTACATCAAGATTATTTTTTCCCAAAATGGAGTAGGAATCAAAATTCACTTAAATGCTCATTTTCTCAAAAAAAAATGTGGACATCTTCATTTTTCTAGATTTTGCTACATTCCTTTTCTCTTTGTTCCAGTTTTTAAAAAGCAAGAGAATACCAGCCTGGCTTATAAAGTATTAAAACATTAGTGAAATTCTATCAGAAACAAACTACCAAGGGATGCCCATGGCCGTGTTTGGCTGAGCACAATCACAGAAGCCTGTGATCAGCCTCCACACCAGCTGCCCACTGATGCATGCTACTCTTCCTGGGTCCTGTCACTGTGCTCTGGGAGAGCCTGGTCAGCTGCAGCCTCAAGGAAGCACGGCACGGAAGTCATTATCCGCACAAAGACTGAGTGCCACCAGCTGCAGTATGACAATAGTCCTGCCTTAGGACAGCAGAGAAGAGTCACAGGGAAAACGAAAGATAATAGTCACAGCCTTGCTTTAACTATTCCTGACTCTAACAGGGGGCAGTCAAGCAGGAGGCAAGCAGGTACAGGGTGTTAACTAAGACATTTGCTTTACATGAGGCTGTCCCTGATCTGATCCCAGCACCACAGTCCTGAGCCCCTAGGGAGCAACCTCTAGGAACTAAGCTAGGAGTAACCCCCTGCTCCTGCACATGGTCTCACAAGCACCATTGAGGAGTGGCTCTGTGCACCCCCCGGCCCCACCTGCTAATGTCACAAACAAAAAAGGCTTTGGAGGAGTTTCAAGGGGCCTGAAAACATAGAAAAGTTACCCATAGGATAAATAAATAAAAAATCCTGACTTTAATTTAGTAGGGAATAAAAACAGGTTTCAGCACAATTCCCTCAGAAAGATTGCCCACTCAGGTTTCTAGTCATGTTGTGTGCAGAGCAAGCTGAGCTCAGCGACTGATCTAATGGCTACTTCTGGGCACACTGCCTAAAGCCCTCTCCCTGCCTGTGATGGGTGGGATGAAGGGTGAGCCAAAGGCAGCACTCACCAAGGTGCTGGACACATGAGTGCTCCTGAACGGATTTACACCAGTCACAATGTAGCTGACAACACACATTATCCCTGTGTGTATATTGAGACAGAGGGTAACTGAAGCTTAATGAAGTGTCACCTAAATGCCCAGCAACAGGAATAGCACAGTGTATGGTTCTTTCTTGATTTGGAAGTTTAAAAAGTAGTTTATTAGGCTGGACTAAAAACATCCTATTTCAGGGAACAGAAAAACAGTCCAAGGGCGAGCCTTGGCTCTCCCCACAAGCTACCAGTAGACGGGGCCTGGGTGCTCTGAGTACTGCTGGCATCTTTGGGGTAGGTGGCACATCGACTGTGGCCAGCTGGTTGAGAGCTGCTGGGAGGCACTCACCCATCAGTGACAGGTGCTAAAACATCAATTTCAAGAGCTCTGTGCTACTGCTGATGCAGATGCATGCTGAGAGTCTCTATGCAGACGTGCAGAGCAGCAGTGCTCACTGTAGGCGCCATGGCTCCTCCTAAAGCCCTCTCGCTGCAGAGGCAGCTCAGGGAGGAGGTTCTCAAGTGTGCGAAGTTCATCAAAGCTTTACCTTAATGACATCAAGGTTAAGAAGATTTTTCCACCGTGACTCAGGGAGGAGAGAGAGAGTCACCAACTGTTCATGCAACTGTTCTGGGGACTCGTATGTTATCATCTCATCACTTGGCTCGCCGGGCTCTTCTGGCAAGTCCGCATCTTCAACCAAACAAAGCCAGGCATAGTCAGACCCATAGCATAGGAGCACAATTCCATCCATTCCATTCGGTCTCAAAAGAGAATGTCCAATACAATCACCCAGAAAATACTCACAAACTCCTGTTTCCTTCCTAATCCCTTTCTTTCTTCTTCTTCTTCTTCTTTTTTTTTAACTGAATAAATAGCAGGAGTACTGCTATTTATTCAGCCACTGATTAAGCTGATTGAAGCAGGCATGAACTCTGCATTACTTTTTCAAAAATTTTCAAAATTTTAAAAATTTTTTCATAAAGTTGTTCACAGTAATTGTTTACTCTCAGTATTTCAACACCAATCCCACCACCATTACATTTTGAAACTTCCCACCACTACCCGAGCCTGTCCCTTAGGCAGATGCTAAGTAATTTATTTAGTATTGCTTGCCATGAATAGTATGAGATGTCACGCAGCTGCAAAAGTGGCCACACACTCCTGGAATTCTAAAATTTTTAAATATTTGTGGTCTGGAGGCATCTCTGTGGTGTGCTGCTCTCTTCTGAGCCTAATTCCTTTTGTTTTCTTATATGAATCACAACTCACATCACAAGACCCAAAGCATCTCTCCTCCGGAAAACCATTTAATAGCACTAGCAGATGATCTTTTTGCCTACCTTTGGTTCATTCAAAATGCTCTATATATTTAAATACTTTCTGACTGAATGTATTAAACTGGGCCTTCAGTAACAATATCCTTCATAATAAACATATAAAATTCCACTTCAAAGATTTTACGATTTTGTTATTACCTGGGGTTTGACAAGTTCCAGGAAGCATCACCACTGAAGGAACATAATCTGCAGGAAGTGGCCTCAATGAGACAACTGAGTATAGGGAAATATTGGACCTGCGAAACAAAACAACAAATGGAATGTAAAGACTTAGAGATGGTTTTCCAGAAAGACTTCACTCATTAGCAATCATCACCATAATTCTGAGTGGCTACTGACTCCAAACTTACAAGAAAACATCTTGAAAAAATATACTATTTATATAGGAGAATGACACACAAGAGTGGATGAGATTACCAGGAGTTTTGCTCCATGTCTTGAAGGCCAGCCACACATGCTAGGGAAAAAGGGAGCTCAAATAGAGAAAGGAGCACCAAATAAAGGGTGTTGGCAGGATCCTCCCAGGATGGGAGAAGCATGCTGAAAGTAGACTATAGACCAAACATGATTGCCACTCAATGCCTCTTTT
>JAOXYA010466506.1:0-17150 GCA_028565675.1 Sorex palustris
ACAGCCGGATTTTACCCCTGATCTGCGCAGGACGGGAACTGAGCCACTCGGCTCGGCAACAAAACTGAAGCGACCCCACTCCTCCTTTCAATCAGCAGCAGCAGAGCAGGTACAGCCCGCCGCCAGTGCAAGGGTCTCTTTCTCTGTGCAAGCGCAGTAGCTCGATCTCATAGTACAGCCGGATATTACCCCTGATCTACGCGGGACAGGTACTGAGCCACACGGCTCTGCAACAAAACTGAAGCGACCCCTCTTCGCATTTCAAGCAGCACAGCGCCAGGTACAACCCACCGACAGGGCCTGGGTCTCTCTCTGCGCATTCGCAGTAGCGCGTTCTCGTAGGACTGCCGGTTTTTACGACTCTTCTGCGCGTGACGGGAGCTAAGCCACAGGGCTCAGCAACAAAACTGAAGTGATCCCTCTCCTCCTTTCAATGAGCACAGCAGCAGGTACCCCCGCCACCTGGGACTGAGTCTCTTTCTCTGCGCATGCGCAGTAGCTCGATCTCATAGGACAGACAGATTTTACCCCTGATCTGCGCGGGATGGGAACTGAGCCACACGGCTCGGCAACAAAACTGAAGCAACCCCTCTCCTCCTTTCAATCAGCAGCAGCACAATAGGTACAGCCCGCCGCCAGGGCCTGGTCTCTTTCTCTGCGCATGCTCATTAGCTCGATCTCATAGGACAGCCGGATTTTACCCCTGATCTGCACGGGTCAGGAACTGAGCCACATGGCTTGGCAACAAAACTGAAGCGACCCCTCACCTCCTTTCAATCAGCACAGCTGCGGGTATAGCCCGCTGCCAGGTCCTGGGTCTCTTTCTCTGCGCATGCGCCGTAGCTAGATCTCATAGAACAGCCGGATTTACCCCTAATCTTCGCGGGACGGGAACTGAGCCACACGGCTCGGCATCAAAACAAAGCGATCCCTCTCCTCCTTTCAATAAGAAGCAGCACAGCAGGTACCGCCCGCCGCCAGGGAATGAGTCTCTCTCTGCGCATGCGCAGTAGCTCGATCTCATAGGACAGCCGGATTTTACTCCTGATCTGCGCGGGACGAAACTGAGCCACACGGCTCGGCAACAAAACATAAGCGTCCCCTCTCCTCCTTTCAATCAGCAGCAGCACAGCAGGCACAGCCCGCAGCCATGGCCTGGGTCTCTTTCTCTGCGCATGTGCCGTAGCTCGATCTCATAGGTCAGCAGGATTTTACCCCTGATCTGCGCGGGACGGGAACAGAAACACAAACTCGGCATCAAAACTGAAGCGACTCCTCTACGCATTTCAATCAGCACAGCAACGGGTACAGCCCGCTGCCAGGGTCTGGCTCTCTTTCTCTGCGCATGCACAGTAGCTGGATCTCATTGGACAGCCGGATTTACCCCTAATCTTCGCGGGACGGGAACTGAGCCACACAGCTCGGCAACAAAACTGAAGTGACCCCTCTCATCCTTTCAATCAGCAGCAGCACAGCAGGTACAGCCCACTGCCAGGGTCTGAGTCTTTCTCTTTTCGCATGCGCAGTAGCTAGATTTCATCGGATATCATCGGTTTTTACCCCTGATATGCGCGGCCTCTCCTCCTTTCAATCAGCAGCAGCACAGCAGGCACAGCCCGGCCCCAGGCCTGGGTCTCTTTCTCTGTTCATGCGCAATAGCTGGATGTCATAGGAGAGCCGCATATTACCCCAGCTCTGCGCGGCACGGGTACTGAGCCACACGGCTCGGCAACAAAACTGAATCATCCCCTCTCTGCATTTCAATCAGCACAGCAGCAGGTACAGCCCGCCGCCAGTGACTGGGTCTCTCTCTGGGCATGCGCAGTAGCTCGATCTCATAGGACTGCCGGTTTTTACGACTGATCTGCGCGTGACGGGAACTAAGCCACTCAGCTCGGCAACAAAACTGAAGGGACCCCTCTCCTCCTTTCAATGAGCACAGCAGCAGGTACATCCCGCTGCCAGGGCCTGGGTCCCTTTCTGTGCGCATGCTCCATAGCTGGATCTCAGAGAACAGTCAGATTTTACCTCTGATCTGCGCGGGATGGGAATTTAGCCACACTGCTTGGCAATAAAACTGAAGGGTCCCCTCTCCTCCTTTCAATCAGCAGAAGCACAGCAGGTACAGCCCGCCACCAGTGCTAGGGTCTCTTTCTATGCGCATGCTCAGTAGCTCGATCTCATTGGACAGCCGGATTTTACCCGTGATCTGCGCAGGACGGGAACTGAGCCACACGGCTCGGCAACAAAACTGATGCTACCCCTCTCCTTCTTTCAATCAGCAGCACCACAGCAGGTACAGCCCGCCGCCAGGGCCTGGGTCTCTTTCTCTGCGCATGCGCAGTAGCTCGATCTCATAGGCCAGCCGGTTTTTACCCCTGATCTGCGCGGCACAGGAATTGAGCCACATGGCTCGGCAACAAAACTGAAGCGACCCCTCTCCTCCTTTCATTCAGCACAGCAGCAGGTACAGCCCTCCCCCAGGGCGGGTTGCTCGCTCTACGCATGCGCAGTAGCTCAATCTCATAGGCCAGCTGGTTTTTACCCCTGATCTGCGCGGGACAGGAACTGAGCCACACGGCTCGGCAACAAAACTGAAGCGACCCCTCTCCTCGTTTCAATCAGCAAGGCAGCAGGTACAGCCCTCCGCCAGGGCCTGGGTCTCCTTCTGCGCATGCGCAGTAGCTAGATATCAGAGGACAGCCGGATTTTACCCCTGATCTCCGCGGCCGGGAACTGAGCCACACGGCTCGGCAACAAAACTGAAGCGACCCCTCTCCTCCTTTCAATCAGCAGCAGCTTAATAGGTACAGCCCGCCGCCAGGGCCTGAGTCTCTCTCTTTGTGCATGCGCAGTAGCTAGATGTCAGCGGATCTCATACGTTTTTAACCCTGCTCTGCGCTGGAAGGGAACTGAGCCAAACGGCTCTGCAACAAAACTTAAGTGACCCCTCTCCTCCTTTCAATCAGCAGCAGCACAGCAGGCACAGACCGCCGCCAGGGCCTGAGTCTCTTTTTCTGCGCATGCGCAGTAGCTCGATCTCATAGGACAGACGGATATTACCCCTGAACTTCGCGGGACGGGAAATGAGCCACACAGCTCGGCAACAAAACTCTAGCGACCCCTCTCCTCCTTTCAATCAGCACAACAGCACGTACAGCCCTCCACCAGGCCCTGGGTCTCAAGCTCTTTGCATGTGCAGTAGCTCGATATCATAAGAGAGCGGGTTTTTACGCCTGATCTGCACGGGACGGGAACTGAGCCACAAGGCTCGGCAACAACACTGAAGCGACCCCTCTCCTCCTTTCAATTAACAGCGTCGCAGCAGGTACAGCCCGCTGCCAGGGCCTGAAACTCTCTCTTTACGCATGCACAGTAGCTAGATGTCATCAGATCTCATAAGTTTTTACCCCTGATCTGCGCGGGACGGGAGCTGAGACACACGGCTCGGCAACAAAACTGAAGCGACCCCTCTCCTCCTTTCAATTAGCACAGCAGCAGGTACAGCCTGCCGCCAGGTCCTGGTTCCCTCTCTCTGGGCAAGCGCAGTAGCTGGATCTCATAGGACAACCGGTTTTTACCCTTGATCTGCGTGGGACGGAAACTGAGCCTCACGGCTCGGCAACAAAACTGAAGCGACCCCTCTCCTCCTTTCAATCATCAGCAGCTTAATAGGTACAGCCCGCCACCAGGGCCTCAGTTTCTCTCTTTGCGCATGCACAGTTGCTAGATGTCAGCGGATCTCATAGGTTTTTACCCCTGCTCTGCGCGGGAAGGGAACTGAGCCACACGGCTCCGCAACAAAACTTAAGCGACCCCTCTCCTCCTTTCAATCAGCAGCAGCACATCCGGTACAGCCCGCCGCCAGGGTCTGGGTCACTTTCTCTGCGCATGCGCAGTCGCTCGATCTCATAGGAAAGCCGTATTTTACCCCTGATCTGCGCGGGACGGGAACTGAGCCACACGGCACGGTAACAAAACTGAAGCGACTCCTCTCCTCCTTTCAATCAGAACTAGCACAGCAGGTACAGCCTGCCGCCAGTGCCTATGTGTCTCTCTTTGCGCATGCGCAGTAGCTAAATGTCATCGGATCTCATAGGTTTTTACCCCTGATCTGCGCGGGACGGGAACTGAGCCACATGCCTCGGTAACAAAACTGAAGTGACCCCCCTCCTCCTTTCAATTAGTACCAGCACAGCATGTACAGCCTGCCACAAGGGCCTTGGTCTCTTTCTCTTCGCATGCAGACTAGCTCGATCTCATAGGACAGCCGGATTTTACCCCTGATCTGCGCGGGACAGTAACTGAGCCCCAAAGCTCGGCAACACAACTGAAGCAACCCCTCTCCTCCTTTCAATCAGCACAGCGCCTGGTAGAGCCAGCCGCCATGGCCTGGGTCTCTCACTCTGTGCAAGCGCAGTAGTACTGCACACGGCTAGGAAACAAAACTGAAGCGACCCCTGTCCTTCTTTCAATCAGCAGAGCAGCAGGTAGAGCCGGCCACCAGGGCCTGAGTCTCTCTCTTTGCACTGCGCAGTAGCTAGATTTTTTACCCCTGATCTGCGCGTGACGGGAACTGAGCCACTCGGCTCGGCAACAAAACTGAAACGACCAATCTCCTCCTTTCAATCAGCCCAGCAGCATAGCTGGTACAGCCCGCCGCCAGGGCCTGGTTCTCTTTCTCTGCGCATGCGCAGTAGCTAGATCTCATAGGACAGCCGGTTTTTACCCCTAATCTGCACGGGACAGTAACTGAGCCCCAAGGCTCGGCAACACAACTGAAGCGACCCCTCTCCTCCTTTCAATCAGCACAGCGCCTGGTAGAGCCAACCGCCATATCCTGGGTCTCTCGCTCTGCGCAAGCGCAGTAGCTCAATCTCGTAGGACAGCCAGTTTTTACCCCATGATCTACGCGGGACGGGAACTGAGCCACATGGCTCGGCAACAAAACTGAAGCGACCCCTATCCTCCTTTAAATCATCACAGCAGGAGGTACACCCGCCGGAAGAGACTGGGTCTCTCTCACTGAGCATGCCAGTAGCTCGAACTCATAGGACAGCCGATTTTTGCCCGTGATCTGCGCTGGACGGGATCTGAGCCACACGGCTCGGCAACAAATCTGAAGCGACCCCTCTCCTCCTTTCAATCAGCAGCACAGCTGGTACAGCCCGCCGCCAGGGCCTGAGTCTGTCTCTTTGTGCATGCATAGTAGTTAGATCACTTCGGATCTCATAGGTTTTTACCCCTGATCTGCGCGGGTCAGGAACTGAGCCACACGGCTTGGCAACAAAACTGAAGCGATCCCTCTCCTCCTTTTAGTCAGCACAGCAGCAGGTACAGCCCTCCGCCTGGGCCTGGGTCGCTCGCTCTGGGCATGCGCAGTAGCTTGATCTCATAGGCCAGCGTGTTTTTACCCCTGATCTGCGCGGGACGGGAACTGAGCCACACGGCTCAGCAATAAAACTGAAGTGTCCCCTCTCCTCCTTTCAATCAGCACAGCAGCAGGTACAGCCCGCCACCTGGGCCTGGATCTATCTCTGGGCATGCGCAGTAACTCGATCTCATAGGACAGGCCGTTTTCACCACTGATTTGCGCGGAACGGGAAGTGAGCCACACGGCAGGGCAACAAAACTGAAGCGACCCCTCTCCTCCTTTCAATCAGCAGCAGCAGAGCAGGTACAGCCTGCCGCCAGGGCCTGATTCTCTCTCTTAGCGCATGTGCAGTAGATCGATCCCATGGGACAGCCGGATTTTATCCCTGATCTGCGCGGGATGGGTACTGAGCCATATGGCTCGGAAACAAAACTGAAGCGCCTCTTCTTCGCATTTCAATCAGCAGCAGCACAGCAGGTAGAACCCGCCGCCAGGGCTTGAGGCTCTCTCTTTGCGCATGCGCAGTAGCTAGATTTCATCGGATCTCATAGGTTTTTTTCCCCTGATATGCGAGGGACGGGGACTGAGCCACACGGCCAGGAAACAAAACTGAAGCGACCCCTGTCCTCCTTTCAATCAGCAGAGCAGCAGGTAGAGCCGGCCACCAGGGCCTGAGTCTCTCTCCTTGAGCATGCGCACTACCTAGATTTCATAGGATCTCATGGTTTTTACCCCTGATCTACACGGGACAGGAACTGAGCCACAGGGCTCAGCAACAAAACTGAAGCGACCCCTCTCCTCCTTTCAATCAGCACAGCAGCAGGTAGAGCCCTCAGCCAGGGCCTGGTTCTCTCTCTCTGCGCATGCGCAGTAGCTAGATCTCAGAGGACAGCCGTATTTTACCCCTGATTTGCGCGTGACGGGAAATGAGCCACACGAATCGGGAACAAACCTGAAGCGACTCTCTCCTCCTTTCAATCAGCACAGAAGCAGGTACAGCCCGCCGCCAGGTCCTAGGTCTCTCTCTGGGCATGCGCAGTAGCTTGATCTCATAGGACAGCCGGTTTTTACCCCTGATCTGCGTGGGACGGTAACTGAGCCACACGGCTTGGCAATAAAACTGAATGGACCCCTCTCCTCCTTTCAATCAGCAGCAGTTTAATAGGTACAGCCCGCCGCCAGGGTCTGGGTCACTTTCTCCGCGCATGCACAGTCGCTCGATCTCATAGGAAAACCGTATTTTACCCCTGATCTGCGCGGGACGGGGACTGAGCCACATGGCTCGGTAACAAAACTGAAGCAACCTCTCTCCTCCTTTCGATCAGAAGCAGCACAGCAGGTACAGCCCGCCGCCAGGCCCTGTGGCTCTTCTTCTCCACATGCGCAATAGCAAGATGTCATAGAACAGCCTGTTTTTACCCCTGATCTGCGCGGGACGGGAATTGAGCCACAGGGCTCTGCAACAAAACAGAAGCGACCCCTCTCCTCCTTTCAATCAGCACAGCATCAGGTACAGCCCGCCGCCAGGGACTGGGTCTCTCTCTCAGGGCATGCGCTGTAGCTGGATCTCATAGGACAGCCGGTTTTCACCCTTGATCTTCTTGGGACGGGAACTCAACCACACGCTTGGCAACAAAACTGAAACAACCCCTCTCCTCCTTTCAATCAGCAGCAGCTTAGTAGGTACAGCCCACCGCCAGTGCCTATGTGTCTCTCTTTGCGCATGTGCAGTAGCTAAACTTCATCGGATCTCATAGGTTTTTACCCCTGATCTGCGCGGGACAGAAACTGAGCCACATGGCTCGGCAACAAAACTGAAGCGACCCCTCTCCTCCTTTCAATCAGCAGCAGCACAGCAGGTACAGCCCGCCGACTGGGCTGAGTCTCTTTCTCTGCGCATGCGCATTAGCTCGATCTCATAGGAAACCCGGAGTTAAACCCTGATCTGCGCGGGACGGGAAATGAGCCACACGGCTCGGCAACAAAACTGAAGTGTCCCTCTCCTCATTTCAATCAGCACAGCAGCAATTACAGCCCGCCGCAGGTCCTGGGTCTCTCTCTGGGCATGCGCAGTTGCTCGATCTCATAAGACAGCCGGTTTTTACTCCTGATCTGTGCGGGACGGGAACTGAGCCACGCGGCTCGGCAACAAAACTGAGGCGACCCCTCTCCTCCTTTTAATCAGCACAGCAGCAGGTACAGTCTGCCGCCAGGGTCTGGGTCTCTCTCTGCGCATGCGCAGTTACTCGATCTCAAAGGACAGCCGGTTTTTACCCCTCATCTGTGCGGGATGGGAACTGAGCCACAGGGCTCTGCAACAAAATTGACCGACCCCTCTCCTCCTTTCAATCAGCAGTAGCTTAGTAGGTGCAGCCCGCCGCCAGGGCCTGAGTCTCTCTCTCTTTGCGCATGTGCAGTAGCTAGACGTCATCGGATCTCATAGTTTTTTACACCTGATCTGCGCGGGACGGGAACTGAGCCACATGGCTCGGCAACAAAACTGAAGTGACCGCTCTCCTCCTTTCACTCAGCAGCAGCAAAGCAGGTACAGCCCGCCACCAGTGCCTGGGTCTCTTTCTCTTTGCATGCGCAGTAGCTCGATCTCATATGACAACCTTATTTTATCCATTAACTGCGCGGGACGGGAACTGAGCCACATGGCTCGGCAATAAAACTGAAGTGACCTCTCTCCTCCTTTCAATCAGCAGTAGCACAGCAGGTACAGCCCGCCGCCACGGCCTGAGTCTCTTTCTCTGTGCATGCGCAGTAGCTTGATATCATAGGACAGCCGGTTTTTACCCCTGATCTGCGCGGGACGGGAACTGAAGCACACGGCTCGGCAAGAAAACTGAAGCGACCCCTCTCCTCATTTCAACCATCACAGCAGCAGGTACAGCCCGCTGCCAGGTCCTGGGTCTCTTTCTGGGCATGCGGAGTAACTCGATATCATAGGACAGCCGGTTTTTACCACTGATCTGCGCGAGACCGGAACTGAGCCACAGGGCTCAGCAAGAAAACAGAAGAGACAACTCTCCTCCTTTCAATCAGCACAGCCGCAGGTACAGCCCGCCTCCAGTGACTGGATGATTCTCTCTCTGGGCATGCGCAGTAGCTCGATCGCATAGGACAACCGGTTTTCACCCCTGTTCTGCGTGGGACGGGAACTGAGCCACACGGCTTAGCAACAAATGTGAAGCGACTCCTCTCGTCTTTTCAATCAGCAGCAGCTTTGTAGGTACAGCCCTCCGCCAGGCCCTGGGTCTCAAGCTCTGGGCATGCGCAGTAGCTCGATATCATAAGACAGCCGGTTTTTACGCCTGATCTGCGCGGGACTGGAACTGAGCCACAAGGCTCGGCAACAAAACTGAAGCGACCCCTCTCCTCCTTTCAATTAGCAGCATCACAGCAGGTACTGCCCATCGCCAGGGCCTGAAACTCTCTCTTTACGCATGAGCAGTAGCTAGATGTCATCAGATCTCATAGGTTTTTACCCCTGATCTGCGCGGGACGGGAATTGAGACACACGGCTCGGCAACTATACTGAAGCGACCATTCTCCTCCTTTCAATTAGCACAGCAGCAGGTACAGCCCGCCGCCAGGTCCTGGTTCCCTCTCTCTGGGCATGCACAGTAGCTGGATCTCGTTGGACAACCGGTTTTTACCCCTGATCTGCGTGGGATGGTAACTGAGACACACGGCTCGGCAACAAAACTGAAGCGACCCCTCTCCTCCTTTCAATCAGCAGTAGCTTAATAGGTACAGCCCGCCGCCAGGGCCTGAGTCTCTCTCTTTGCGCATGTGCAGTAGCTAGATGTCAGCTGATCTCATAGGTTTTTACCCCTGCTCTGCGCGGGAAGGGAACTGAGCCAAAAGGCACAGCAACAAAACTTAAGCGACCCCACTCCTCCTTTCAATCAGAAGCAGCACAGCAGGTACAGCCCGCCGCCAGGGTCAGGGTCACTTTCTCTGCGCATGCGCAATAGCTCAATCTCAAAGGAAAGCCGTATTTTACCCCTGATCTGCGCAGGAAGGGAACTGAGCCACTTGGCTCGGTAACAAAACTGAAGCGACCCCTCTCTTCCTTTCAATCAGAAGCAGCACAGCAGGTACAGCCCGCTGCCAGGGCCTGTGGCTCTTCTTCTGCGCATGCGCCGTAGCACGATGTCATAGGACAGCCTGTTTTTTCCCCTGATATGTGCGGGACGGGAACTGAGCCACAGGGCTCGGCAACAAAACAGAAGCGACTCTTCTCCTCCTTTCAATCAGCAGCAGCAGAGAAGGTACAGCCCGCCGCCAGGGACTGGGTCTCTCTCTCAGGGCATGCGCAGTTGCTCTATCTCATAGGACAGCCGGTTTTCACCACTGATCTTCGCGGGACGGGAACTCAGCCACACGGCTTGGCAAAAAAACTGAAGCGACCCCTCTCCTCCTTTCAAGCAGCAGCAGCTTAGTAGGTACAGCCCGACGCCAGTGCCTATGTGTCTGTCTTTGCGCATGAGCAGTAGCTAAATGTCATCGGATCTCATAGGTTTTTCCCCTGATCTGTGCAGGACGGGAACTGAGCCACACGGCTCGGCAACAAAACTGAAGTGACCCCTATCCTCCTTTCAATTAGCAGCAGCACAGCATGTACAGCCCACCACAAGGGCCTGGGTCTCTTTCTCTGCGCATGCAGACTAGCTCGATCTCACAGGACAGCCGGATTTTACCCCTAATCTGCGCGGGACGGGAACTGAGCCACAAAGCTCGGCAACAAAACTGAAGCGACCCCTCTCCTCCTTTCAATGAGCAGCAGCACAGCAGGTACAGCCCGCCGCGAGGGCCTGTGGCTCTTCTTCTGCGCATGCGCGGTAGCACGATGTCATAGGACAGCCGGTTTTTACCCCTGATCTGCGCGGGATGGGAACTGAGCCACAGGGCTCTGCAAAAAAACAGAAGCGACCCCTCTCCTCCTTTCAATCAGCACAGCAGCAGGTACAGCCCGCCGCCTGGGACTGGGTCTCTCTCTCAGTGCATGCGCAGTAGCTCGATCTCATAGGACAGCTGGTTTTCACCCCGATCTGCGCGGGACGGTAACTGAGCCACACGGCTCGGCAATAAAACTGAAGCGACTCCTCTCCTACTTTCAATCAGCAGCAGCATAGCAGGTACAGCCGGCCGCCAGGCCCTGAGGCACTCTCTTTGCGCATGCGCAGTAGCTAGATTTCATCGGATCTCATAGGTTTTTCCCCTGATCTGTGCAGGACGGGAACTGAAACACACGGCTCAGCAATAAAACTGAATGGACCACTCTCCTCCTTTCAATGAGCAGCAGCACAGCAGGAATACCCCAACGCTAGGGCCTGTTCTCTCTCTCTGGGCATGCGCAGTAGCTCGATCTCATAGGACAGCCGGAATTTACCCCTGATCTCCGCGGGACGTGAACTGAGCCACACGGCTCGGCGACAAAACTGAAGCGACCCATCTCCTCCTTTCAGTCAGCCGCAGCTTAGTAGGTACAGCCCGCCAACAGGGCCTGAGTCTCTCTTTTTGTGCATGCGCAGTAGCTCAATGTCATCAGATCTCATAGGTTTTTACCCCTGATCTTCTCAGGACGGGAACTGAGCCACATGGCTCGGCAACAAAACTGAAGCGACCCATCTCCTCCTTTCAATTAGCAGCAGCACAGCAGGTACAGCCCGCGCCCAGGGCCTGGGTCTCTTTCTCTGCGCATGCGCAGTAGCTCGATCTCATAGGACAGCCGGTTTTTACCCCTGATCTGCGCGGGACGGGAACTGAAGCACACGGCTCGGCAACAAAACTGAAGCGACCCCTCTCCTCCTTTCAACCGTCACAGCAGCAGGTACAGCCCGCTGCCAGGGCCTGGGTCTCTCTCTGGGCATGCGCAGTAACTTTATATCATAGGACAGCAGGTTTTACCCCTGATCTGCGCGAGACCGGAACTGAGCCACAGGGCTCGGCAACAAAACAGAAGAGACAAATCTCCTCCTTTCAATCAGCACAACAGCAGGTACAGCCCGCCTCCAGTGGCTGGGTGATTCTCTCTCTGGGTATGAGAAGTAGCTCGATCGCATAGGACAACCGGTTTTCACCCCTGATCTGCGTGGGACGGGATCTGAGCCACCGGGCTCAGCAATAAAAGTGAAGCGACTCCTCTCGTCCTTTCAATCAGCAGCAGCTTTGTAGGTACAGCCCTACGCCAGGGCTTGAGTCTCTCTGCCCATGCGCAGTAGCTAGATATCATCGGATCTCATAGGTTTTTACCCCTGATCTGAGCAGAACGGGAACTGAGCCACATGGCTCGGCAATAAAACGGAAGTGACCCCTCTCCTCCTTTCAATCAGCAGCAGCACAGCAGGCACAGCCCGCCGCCAGGGCCTGAGTCTCTTTTTCTGCGCATGCGCAGGAGCTCGATCTCATAGGACAGCCGGATATTACCCCTATCTTCACGGGACGGGAACTGAGCCACACAGCTCGGCAACAAAACTGAAGCGACCCCTCTCCTCCTTTCAATCAGCACAGCAGCACGTACAGCCCTCCGCCAGGCCCTGAGTCTCAAGCTTGGGCATGAGCAGTAGCTCGATATCATAAGACAGCCGGTTTTTATGCCTGATCTGCGCGCGACTGGAACTGAGCCACAAGGCTCGGCAACAAAACTTAAGTGACCCCTCTCCTCCTTTCAATCAGCAGCAGCACAGCAGGTACAGCCCGCCACCAGGGTCTGGGTCACTTTCTCTGCGCATGCGCAGTCGCTCGATCTCAAAGGAAAGCCGTATTTTACCCCTGATCTGCGGGGGAAGGGAACTGAGCCACACGGCTCCGTAACAAAACTCAAGCGACCCCTCTCCTCCTTTCTATCAGAAGCAGCACAGAAGGTACAGCACACCGCCAGGGCCTGTGCTCTTCTTATGCGCATGCGCAGTAGCATGATGTCATAGGACAGCCTGTTTTATCCCCTGATATGTGCGGGACGAGAACTGAGCCACAGGGCTCTGCAACAAAACAGAAGCAACTCCTCTCCTCCTTTCAATCAGCAGCAGCAGAGAAGTTACAGCCCGCCGCCAGGGACTGGGTCTCTCTCTCAGGGCATGCGCAGAAGCTCGATCTCATAGAACAGCCGGTTTTCACCCCTGATCTTCGCGGGACGGGAACTCAGCCACACGGCTTGGCAACAAAACTAAGCGACCCCTCTCCTCCTTTCAATCAGCAGCAGCTTAGTAGGTACAGCCCACCGCCAGTGGCTATGTGGCTCTCTTTGCGCATGCGCAGTAGCTAGATTTCATCGGATCTCATAGATTTTTACCCATGATCTGCGCGGAACGAAACTGAGCCACATGGCTCAGTAACAAAACGGAAGCGACCCCTCTCCTCCTTTCAACCAGCAGCAGCACAGCTTTTGCAGCCCACCACCAGGGCCTGGGTCTCTTTCTCTGCGCATGCGCAGTAGCTCTATCACATAGGACAGCCGGATTTTACTCCTTATCTGCGCGACACGAGAACTAAACCACATGGCTCGGCAACAAAACTGAAGCGACCCCTGTCCTCCTTTCAATCAGCACAGCAGCGGGAACAGCCCGCTGCCAGGGCCTGGATCTCTTTCTCTGCGCATGCGCAGTAGTGGGATCTCATAGAAGAACCGATTTACCCCTAATCTTCGCGGGACGGGAACTGAGCCACACGGCTCGGCAACAAAACTGAACCGACCCCTCTCCTCCTTTCAATAAGCAGCAGCACAGCAGGTACAGCCCGCCGCCAGGGACTGGGTCTCTTTCTCTGCGCATGCGCAGTAGCTCGATCTCATAGGACAGCTGGATTTTACCCCTTATATGCGCGGGACGGGAACAGAGCCAAAGGGCTCGACAACAAAACTGAAGTGACCCCTCTCCTCCTTTCGATCAGCAGCAGCACAGTAGGTACAGCCCGCACCCAGGGTCTGAGTCTCTTTCTCTGCGCATGCACAGTATCTCGATCTATTAGGACAGCCGGATTTTACCTCTGATCTTCGCGGGACCGGTACTTAGCCACACGGCTCGGCAACAAAACTGAAGCGACCCCTCTCCGCATTTCAATCAGCACAGCAGAAGGTACAGCCTGTTGCCAGGGACTGGGTCTCTTTCTCTGCGCATGCGCCGTAGGTGGACCTCATAGAACAGCCGGATTTACCCCAAATCTTCGCGGGACGGGAACTGAGCCACACAGCTCGCCAACAAAACTGAAGCGACCCTTCTCCTACTTTCAATCAGCAGCAGCACAGCAGGTACCGCCCGCCGCCTGGGACTGAGTCTCTTTCTCTGCATGCGCAGTAGCTCGATCTCATGGGTCAACATGATTTTACCCCTTATCTGTGCGGGACGAGAACGGAGCCACACTCCTCGGCAACAAAACTGAAGCGACCCCTCACCGCATTTCAATCAGCACAGCAGAAGGTACAGCCCGCCGCCAGGGCCTGGGTCTTTCTCTGGGCATGAGCAGTAGCTCGATCTCATAGGCCAGCCGGTTGTTAGGACTGATCTGCTCGGGACGGGAACTGAGCCACACGGCTCAGCAACAAATCTGAAGTGACCACTCTCCTCCTTTCAATCAGCAGCAGCACAGCAGGTACAGCCCGCTGCCAGGGCCTGGGTCTCTTTCTCTGTGCATGCGCAGTAGCTGGATCTCATAGAAGAGCCTGATTTACCCCTAAACTTCGCTGGACGAAAACTGAGCCACACGGCTCGGCAACAAAACAGAAGCGACCCCTCTCCTCCTTTCAATCAACAGCAGCACAGCAGGTACAGCACGCCGCCAGGAACTGAGTCTCTTACTCTGCATGCGCAGTAGCTCGATCTCATCGGAGAGCCGGTTTTTACCCCTGATCTGCGCGGGATGGGAACTGAGCCACAGGTCTCTGGAACAAAACAGAAGCGACCACTCTCCTCCTTTCAATCAGCACAGCAACAGTTACAACCCGCCGCCAGTGACTGGGTGACTCTCTCTCTGGACGTGCGCAGTTGCTCTATCTCATAGGACAGCCAATTTTCATCCCTGATCTGCGCGGGACGGGAACTGAGCCACACGGCTCGGCAACAAAACTGAAGCGACTACTTCCTCCTTTCAGTGAGCAGCAGCTTAGTAGATACAACACGCCACCAGGGCCTGAGTCTCTCTCTTTGCGCATGCGCAGTACCTAGATGTCATCGGATCACATAGGTTTTTACCCCTGATCTGCGCGGGACGGGAACTGAGCCACATTGCTCGGCAACACAAGTGAAGTGACCCCTCTCCTCCTTTCTATAAGCAGCATCACTGCATGTACAGCTCGCCGCCAGGGCCTGGTCTCTCTCTCTGGGTATACACAATAGCTCGATCTCATAGGACAGCCGGATTTTACCCCTGATCTGCGCGGGACGGGAACTGAGCCACACGGCTCGGCAAAAAAATGAAGCTACACCTCTCCTCCTTTCAATCAGCATAGCATGCGGTAGAGCCCACGGCCAGGGCCTGGGTTTCTCGCTCTGGGCATGCGCAGTAGCTCGACTCATAGGAGAGCCAGTTTTTACCCCTGATCTGCGCGGGACGGGAACTGAGCGACATGGCTCGGCAACTAAACTGAAGCGTCCACTCTCCTCCTTTCAAGCTGCACAGCAGCAGGTACAGCCCGGCGCCAGGGCATGAGTCTCTCTCTCTGGGCATGCGAAGTAGCTCGATCTCATAAGACAGCTGGTTTTTACCCATGATCTGCGCGGGACGGGAACTGAGCCACACGGCTCGGCAACAAAACTGAAGCGACTCCTCTCCTCCTTTCAATCAGCAGCAGCTTAGTAGGTACAGCCCACCGCCAGGACCTGAGTCTCTCTTTTTGCACATGCGCAGTCGCTAGATGTCATTGGATCTCATAGGTTTTTACCCCTTATCTGCGCGGCACGAGAACTGAACAACACGGCTCGGCAACAAAACTGAAGTGACCCCTCTCCTCCTTTCAATCAGCAGCAGCAAACCATTTACAGCCTGCCGCCAGGGTCTGGGACTCTTTCTCTGCACATGCGCAGTAGCTCGATCTCATAGGGAGCCGAATTTTACGCATGATCTGCACGAGACGGGAACTGAGCCACACGGCTCGGCAACAAAACTGAAGAGACCCCTCTTCTCCTTTCAATCAGCAGCAGCACAGCAGGTACAGCCCGCCGCCAGGGCATGGGTCTCTCTCTCTGGGCATGAGCAGTAGCTCTATCTCATAGGAGAGCGGGTTTTCAACCCTGATCTGCGCGGGACGGGAACTGAGCCACACGGCTCGGCAACAAAAGTGAAGCGACCCCTCTCCTCCTTTCAATTAGCAGAAACACAGCAGGCACAGCCCTCAGTCAGGGCCTTGGATTCTCTCTGGGCATGCGCAGTAGCTCGATCTGATAGGATGGCCGGTTTTCACACCTGATCTGCACGGAACCGGAAGTGAGCCACACGGCTCAGCAACAAAACTGAAACGACCCCTCTTCTCCTTTCAATCAGCAGCAGCACAGCAGGTACAGCCCGCCGCCAGGGCCTGATTCTCTTTCTCTGCGCATGTGCAGTAGCTCGATCTCATAGGACAGCCGGTTTTCACCCCTGATCTGCGCAGAACGGGAACTGAATCACACGGCTCAGCAACAAAACTGAAGCAACCCGTCTCCTCCTTTCAATCATCACAGCAGCAGGTACAGCCCGCCGCCAGGGCCTGAGTCTCTTTCTCTGTGCATGCGCAGTAGCTCGATCTAATAGGACACCCGGATTTTACCCCTGATCTGCGTGGGACATGAACAGAGCCACAAGGCTCGGCCACAAAACTGGAGCGACCCCTCTCCTCCTTTACATCAGCTAAGCAGCAGGAACAGCCCGCTGCCAGGGACTGGGTCTTTTCTCTGCGCATGCGCAGTAGCTCGATCTTATAGGACGGCCGGATTTTACCCCTTAGATGCGCGGGACGGGAACTGAGCACACGGCTCGGCAACAAAACTGAAGCGACCACTCTCCTCCTTTCAATCAGCAGCAGCACAGCATATACAGCCCGCAGCCAGGGCCTGGGTCTCTTTCTCTGCGCATGTGCAGTAGCTCGATCTCATAAGACAGCCGGATTTTAGCCCTGATTTGTGCTGGACGAAACTCAGCCACATGGCTCGGCAAAAAAACTGAAGCGTCCCCTCTCCTCCTTTCAATCAGCAGCAGCACAGCAGACACAGCCCGCAGCAAGGGTCTGGGTTCTCTTTCTCTGCGCATGCGCAGTAGCTAGATCTCATAGGACAGCCGGATTTTACCCCTGATCTGCAAGGGACGGGTACTGAGCCACACGGCTCGGCAACAAAACTGGAGCGACCCCTCTCCGCATTTCAATCAGCACAGCAGCAGGTACAGCCCGCCGCCAGGGCCTGGGTCTCTCTCTGGACATGCGCAGTAGCTCGATCTCATAGGACTGCCGGTTTTTACACCTGATCTGCGCCGGACGGGAATTGAGCCACACTGCTTGGCAACAAAACTGAAGCGACCCCTCTCCTCTTTCAATCAGCAGAAGCACAGCAGGTACAGCCCGCATCCAGGGCCTGGGTCCCTTTCTCTGCGCATGCTCCGTAGCTGGATCTCATAGAACAGACAGATTTAACCCCTGATCTGCGCGGGATGGGAATTGAGCCTCACTGCTTGGCAATAAAACTGAAGCGACCCCTCTCCTCCTTCCAATCAACAGAATCAGGGCAGGTACAGCCCGCCACCAGTGCCTGGGTCTCTTTCTATGCGCATGCGCAGTAGCTTGATCTCATAGGACAGCCGG
>JAOXYA010466717.1:0-17148 GCA_028565675.1 Sorex palustris
CGTCACGGGGAGCTTGCCAGGCTCTGCCGTGCGGGCGAGATACTCTCAGTAGCTTGCCGGGCTCTCCGAGAGGGGCGAAGGAGTCGAACTCGGGTCGGCCATGTTGGCTGCGTGCAAGGCAAACGCCCTACCGCTGTGCTAAAAATTAAAATAAATAAATAAATAAATACAGAGAGAGAGAAAAGTTCCAATGAGGACAAATAAGGAAAGGAAGAAGGATAAAGTAAGGAAGGATAATAATAAGGAAGGAAGAAGGATAAAGTAAGAAACAGTTAAATATGTGACATGCCATTATATGACTATTGTTCCACCACTACAGTCTGGAGACCCAAACAGTTTCCATTTCTAGCCTCTTCTGAGCCTTTTCAAAAACCTTCTTTATGAGTCACCTCATATATCCTCTCAGCAAATTCCTCTTTACAATGGTTAGCTAGAATTAGTTGTGTTTTTTTCCCTTAAATTTTTATTAGTGAAACACCATGAGGTACAGTTGTAGGCTTACAAATTTTTGTGCTTGGGCTTCAGTTATACAATGATTGAATACCCATCCCTCCACCAGTGCCCATTCTCCACCACCACTGATCCCAGTATCCCTCTCAGGATGGGAGATGCGTGATGAGAGTAGACTATAGAAATAGTTCTTGTTGCACATTGAAAACCACTTTTTTAAATTTAGGATCAAAAAGCATATATGGAAATTGAAGCAAAAACCAAATGCTGAGCGTAGAAGGACAAGGTGAGCCTTAAAGAAGTCAGAGGGTTATCACTCTTGGCCACTCAAGACAAGTTCAGAATAGAATAGGGACATCGAAGAGCCTATTCAGCCTCCTGCCTTTGAAGTTCTTTGAGAATATTTAACAAAGGGAATAAGTGAAAACTCAGACCAATAATCTGCTCAGAAATTCACAGCAAAAGTGAGATCTGGAGGAAAGTGAAACTAGACGCATTTCTTTATCTTTCAGTACAGAGGAAAAGGGTAGGGAAGGCCTCTTAGAAACTATCTCCACCTACACTGTTGGCTTTTAACTTATCCACCATGTTCCAGTATAATCACTCCTCCTTTATAAGGTTCAGAATAGCTTGGCCTGTCATGTTTACATGAACTAGGATGAACAGGAATCAGGACTGAGATCTCACATCTGAATGGGCTGTTAAACAACAACAATAGAACACAAAACAAAACTCCTTGATCAGCCCATTACCAAGCTGTTTCATAGTTTTAAACAACAGCACTCCTAGAAATAAAAGTACAACTTCCTTCCTCAAAGAAGACATGCAGTTGGAAAAAGCTATATTCTACATCACTTATCATCAGGGAAATGCAAATCAAAACAACAATGAGATATCATCTTACACTGAAGTTGGTGTTCCCCGACTGGTGGCTTATGTGAGGTGGAATGAGGCAGATGATCACTTTTTCCCAATCCACCTGTGCCACACTGGGACCAGCTGGGAAGGCTAGGATTGATAAAGTATGCATATGAGCCCCTGCATGGCACAGGCCAAAGCCCTGCCAGCTTCACTAGGTGACCGTCAAGCCACACCTAAAATCTGCTTTGTCTTCTTAGCGCGGGAGTTAATGCCCACCACCCAATCTTTCAGGGAGCTGTGTACTCAGGCTGGAGTGAGGAATTGCTTTTTTTTTTTTTAAGGTTCAGTGGGCTGGAGCAGTAGCACAGCTGGAAGGGCATTTGCCTTGCACTTGGCCGCATGGGTTCCATTCCTCCACCCCTCTCAGAGAGCCTGGCAAGCTACCGAGAGTATTTCGCCCGTATGGTAAAGCCTGGCAAGGTCCCCGTGAAATATTCGATATGCCAAAAACAGTAAAAAGTCTCATAATTTGTTGTGAGGTGTTACTGGTGCCCGCTCAAGCAAATCAATGAACAATGGTGCTATGGGTTACATATATTTTATTTTTAAATTTTCATAAGGTTGTTCACATTGATTACTCAATATTTCAGCACCAGTCCCACCACCATTACTCCTTCCCACCACCATCATTTCTAATTTTCCCACCACCATTCAAGCCTGCCTTCCAGGAGCAGATGCTAGATAATTTATTTTCTATTGCTTATTGTAAATATCATGAGAGGTCACATGGCTACCATGTGCTCCTGGAATTCTAAAACTGTAAATGATTGGGGTCCAGAGACATCTCTATAGGGAGCTAATCCATTTTGAGATTCATTTGGGAGTCTCTGAATCAAGGCTGTTTATGCACTGAGATGGTGCCTGGAAGCAGTTTGTGGGTGTGACAGCCAGGACCCCAAGCGGGTGGGGAGATAGAAAGGGCCGCCCGTCTCCATTGCCACCATGTGGCCTGGAGTCCCAGGACCCGCGTACCTGGGTTTTTCTTCTGGAAGCTCATGGCCACTGGGGTTTCATCTGAAATGGGCAGAGGGGGTGCACACACTCTGTATGAGGTGTCCAGGTCGAATTGGCTCAGTATGGGGTCCAGAGAGATCTCTGGCAAGCTGCTGTCTTCTGGGATTCACTGCTGTGTCTCTCAAGGAATTGCTCTTTTAAGTAAAGGAGATCCAGACATAGGCCTTACCCAGGGTTTTCAGGTCCTATCTCACAGAAAAGAATTTCCTGAGTAAACAAGCATTGAAGTGAAAACAGATTTATTTTAGAACTTTTAGGAATGGGAAGGAGGGAGAGCAAAGGGAGAGTGAGTAACACGCTCAACACAGTTCTCTCCGGAGATGGAGAAAGTCCCAGCACACATTTCAGGAGGGGAGATCGAGTGACACATGTGCTTGGGCACCTCATTTGGCCACATGGGCACAGCAGCACTTGGGCTCAGGAAGCATATGCCTGAACTTCCTTTGTTCAAGGTAGCTTTTATAGGGTTTTTCCAATCTTCCCCATGTGGGGTTTTCTAACTAGGTAAGAGTCCGTTGCTAGGATGGTTGCCAAGGGGGTAGAGTTGGAAGCAGTCAATGGTTCTTTTTGAACCTGGCCTTTGTTCATTGTTGGAGCTTGTCTCAGAGCGGGGCATCCAGTCTTCTCTGGGTCTGTTGATGCCAGGTGAAAGAAAGTCTTATCGGGCCTTGGTTCCTGTGCTCACAAGGCGAGTCCTGACAGCCTTAGGGCTATGTAATTTTACTACTTCCTAGGAATTCCATTGCTCTGTCTACCTGACTACATCAACATTAGTGAGATTAACATATATCACAAAGATCAAAAATAACCAGTTGGAGAGGATGTGTCAGAGAAAAGGAACCCTCACTCACTGCCAGTAGGAATGTCAAACTGATCCAGCCATTTTGGAAAAGAATATGGACACTCTTCTATAAAGTAGGAATTGAGTTTTTATATGACCCAGCAGTTCCAGTACTGGGTATCTATATAACCCAAGGATCTAAGAAATATTTCAGAAAAGACATTTGCACTCCCGTGTTTGTTGCAGCACAATTAAAAGTTGCTAAAATCTGGAAAGAACTCAAGTGTCTGAGGATAGATGACTGGATAAAGAAACTATGGTACATCTATACACAATGGAATACTATAAAGCTATAAGAAAATATGAAAGCATGCAGTTTGGTGCCTCATGGAGAGATTTGGACAGTATCATGCTGGGCGCAACTTAGTCAGAAGGAGAGGAACAGACACAAAATGATCTCTCTCATAAGTGGAATAAAGTAGGGGAATAAGAAATAGTCAAAAGCAAGAGAAACTGATCACAGGTCTTCAGAAAAATACTGCTATGGGGATGGGGACCTGGGGGGGGGGATACTGAGGCATTATGGATACTCTGGGATAGAGAGTAGTGCTAGATTGTGATATTCATGAAACCGTACCTTGAACAATATTGTAAACCACAGTGTGTAAAACAAACAAGGAATAAGCAGACAATGAGGCTGGCAAGGAAGGGGGTTGGGTTGTGGGAAGGAACCTGGGGGCACAGGTGGAGGTGAGTTGACACTGGGGTGGGCTTAGTTTTGAAACATTGTAGTTTTGTATATTATAGTGCCTCAATCAATGTTTTAAAATATCAATAAAGGGTCACTGGAAGCATCCAAAGGAACTAACATCAATAACGAATTGTCCCTAAAGAAGGCCTGGGCCTTGCACCCAATTGAAAGTTGCCAGGATTGGGGCTGTCCTCCTTCTACGAAGCAAGTTGTAGGGTGTTCTGGGGGACAGGGACACTCTGCTCCACCCCGCTGAGTCTAATAAAGGAACACTTGTCAGATCTCACTGTCAGTATTACTGTTCATCTCTTCTCTGTCTTGTCTCTGTTGATCAGACCATTTTGACTGAGCAAAAGAAGCTGCTGCACACTAGCTACCTTCGCAGTGCTGGGCGCTTTGTGGGTCTTTCTGAGATCATCTCAAAGATGGTTGGTTCCCAGGCTGTGAGTCCTGTCTGGGGTTGTCAGGTTTGCTCAGGATCAATATCAGCATCCCTCCCTTGCACAAAGGACCAGACTGCATCCTATACCAGGCTGCATTCCATCCACCCCATAAAGGAATGCCAGACCAACAAAACTATCCTCTACCTCCCTCTCAGAGAAACCACACTGTCTTCTGTCCTTCTTCCTGCCAGAGAGACTTAAAGAACCCCACTGAGGCTCTCCCAGGAGTGACCCTGCCCCAACCTCACCAAAGGTGAGTAGGACCCGCCTGGGACCCGAATAAATCTTTCCTGGAGTTTCCTCACTGAACTTGCCTCTTCCCCTGTGTCTGTGCCAGATATGGTCTCGGGTCTTACAGTGCTGGAATCCTCCTACCAGTTGGAGGAATTCAAACTCCAAAAGCCAAAGCACCTCCATCTCCATCTCTAAATCTTTAAGCTTCAAAGACAGCCTTTCCCCTTAGCCTTTACACAGCCTCTTGAACTCATTGCTAATTTTATAAGTAAACCAAGGGTGCCTCTCCACCACTTCCCAGTAATGAATTAGGTTTCCAAGCTTCTGTCTAAAATAACTATCAACAAACAAGGTAGCCAACCACCATGCCTAAAAGACAAAAGGACCCTTGCTCATGCACTACGAGGCAAATAAACAGTAGGGGTCAGAGCAAAGGAAGTAAGAGGGAGCTGTGTTTGGGGAGAGGGGCTTCTTTGCTTCTTTGTCTGAAGAGGAGTTATGTTAACCATTCTAAGTGTACACCAATACATTTTAGTTAAATTTTTTTTAAAAATCCTTGATCAACCCATTACCAAACCATGCCATAACAGGATGCTCCATGGGACAAACCTGTCTGCCATACCACAAAGGGAAATCCTGGGAGGGGCCAAAACCTGGGAGTAGACACCATCATGTGATATATATTTCAATCCTCCAAGAAACACATGTGCCAGAATCTATCACATCTGAAGAATGGTCGTGTCATCTGGGAAGAAACCTGAACATGACTCTATGTGGGCAGATAGAAACTGAAGCGGAAATGACCTGAATAACTAAGGACAGAAAAATAATCTCTCAGAATCTCACACCTCCACTTGGAGAGCACAACAGCTCACCTTGATTTCCTGTCTACACTGCTCTTGGCTGTAGTAACCCCAAAATATAGTCTCTTGCTTATCCTCCCTCAGGTCTCCTTGAATAGTTGCTTCTCAGTGTTAAACAAGAACCCTACCTTTGGGGCCACTGAGGGTTCCCCCATGTGCATAAATCATAAAGCAAGTGTCACAGAGGTTTAATCCTAATTAATTATCTCCTTCTTATTTGTATATCAAAAGGTAGCTTTGTGGGGCTGGAGAGATAATACAGAAGGTAGGGCATTTTCTTTGCCAAATCCAAGTTTGATCCCCAGACCCCCATTTGGGCCTCTGAGCCCAGCAGGAATTATCCCTGAGCACAGAGCCTGGAGTAAACCCTGAGAATAGCTTCAAACGTTGTCACAGGGAGAGTGGTTATTGGCATCCTGCCAGCTCTAAGACATCCAGCAAGTCATTGAACTGCCCTATGCCTTAGTTTCTTTATCCATAAAATTGGGGGAAAAGCAATTTCCTGCCCTTAGAGAATTACTGTAAAGGTTAAATGAGTTTAATATTGTAAAGCATGTGGAGCAGTGTCTGACACATGGTAAGATCTCAGTAAATATTAATATCAAAGCTTTGTTATGTAATTTTTAGTTTTTATCAGGGATTTCCCAAATAAGCTGTGAACTCCATGGTGACAAGGTGACAAGGACGTGGATTGCTGATCTTTGTCACTGAGACTCAGCAGAGATGCTGATAGAGATCAAGTTGAAATTGCTTAATGAATGAATGAATAATGGGGGTCAGTGAGCAATGCCGTCCAGTAGACCTTGTTGTTGGAAAGCAAAGAGGAATCCTAATTCCCTTCCCCACTCTGCTCAAATTTCCACCCCCTCTCCTGGAACTTAGATACAAAACTAAAACTGACAAGCTGAGAACTGCACTAAATGTGGAGTGAGACCAGTCAGATGATATCACCAGTCATCCTCAGAGGAAAAAAAACCCTGCTTATTCAGTGCCTTCTTTGGCAAAACAAACTGCAGTTTATTCCCACAAATTACCAACTGTGAAAAAATATTTACAGCTAATTCCAGGATGGCAGCGGCCAGGGGAGGCAGGTTGTGTAGGTAGTAAAAGCAGGCTGAGGTTTCCATTTCAGTGGCCCCGTTTCCCGCAGCAACCTCAGGCAACAGCATCATTTATATCCTCCACACACACAGTCTCTTTTGCATGTGTGAGAGTCTCGATTACAGGCAGTTGAGGTTTGTGTGGTGGGCATTATGCATTTATGAGCCAGAGCAAACATTTACAGGTGCTAGTAATTCATCCCGGGGGGAGGAAGTAAAGGGTGGGAGCAAGCAGACCTAGCACTGGTTCCCTGACGTTGTCCTCCAGGTCTGGGATGCAGACCCGCATGCAGCTGGAGAGGAAATGTCTTCCCATTTGGAGGTACCTTCTGGCCCAGGACCTGGAAAGTCCTTGCCCCACTTCCAACCCATGAGATCAATGTTGAGATATTTCAGAACTCAGTCTTTGGACATTTCGCCGCCTCTTTTTGTATACCAGTAATGCCCAAATCTTCCTTCAATTGATATCTTTTTCAGCTTCATATACTCACTAGGTCTGGAGCAATAGCACAGCGGGTAGGGCGTCTGCCTTGCATGTGGCTGACCCAGGTTCGATTCCTCCATTCCTCTCAGAGAGTCCAGCAAGCTACCGAGAGTATCTCGCCCACACGGCAAAGCCTGGCAAGCTCCCCATGACGTATTTGATATACCAAAAACAGTAACAACAAGTCTCACAATGGACACGTTACTGGTGCCTGCTCAAGCAAATTGATGAGCAACAGGAGGGCAGTGCTATATACTCACTTCTTACTGTTTACTCAAATTTTCTCCTGTGTGCACCAGGCATCTCAAACATACAAGGCTTGGAATAAAGCTTCTCATTCCAAAATTTCTCTCAGCCTGGCAAGCCACTGAGAGTATTCAATATGCCAAACACAGTAACAAGAAGTCTCACAATTGGAGATGTTACTGGGCCCGCTCGAGCAAATCGATGAACAACAGGAGGACAGCATCTGTTTTGTTTTTGTTTGTCTTGCTGTAATTCAGTAAGCAGTGGCTTTCTTCTTCTAGTATTCTAGGTATAATATAGCCTTGACGTTGCCCTGGCACCTCTTCACTTTTATACTCGCATAATCCATAGCATATTCTACTGTATTCCAAATACATCCCAGATCTCCCCACTTCAGCAACCCCTTGGCTATCCCTGGTCTGGACTGCGACAATCATTTCCCCTCTCTATCCCCTCTCAGTCGACTCTACTACAGCTAGCAAAGTGCTTATGAGAATTGTAATTAGCATCATCATACTGAATTTCTTTCCCCAAAGCCCCAAGGATGTCCGTAACATTCAGAATAAATGTCAGCGCCAGGCCTTCCACTGCCTCTCTGATCTCATCTCCTGACACCGGAACACTTGAAACATTTAAACCTCAAGACCTCCCCCTTGTTTCCTTTGCTGACAACAAGATTCTTCCCCAGAGCACGACCTCATTTGTTCTTTTACTTCATTTATGCTCGTTTTCAGGAAGAGGAAGATTTTTTAAACAATGAACAAATGTGTTAGCCACAACATAAAGCTGTTTACTCATATACTTTAGAATTCGAACTCCTGACCCTTAAAAAATACATTAGGAACTGTAAAAGACAGTACAAGAATTACGGCGTTTGTCTTGCCTGCACTAGATCCCTGTCTGATCTTCAGCACCACATATGATTCTCCAATGACAACCAGGAGTATTTCCTGACCACAGAGCAGAAGTAAGCCCTGAGCACTGCTGAGAGTGCTCCCTCACCCCACATACATTAGGAAGTGATGGCGTTAAGTCACAACTTGTGGAGAGATATTTTTAATCTATAGCAGGGGATAGAGTAGTAGCCAGAATAAACAAAGAACACCTACATATCCAGAATGCAGTGACACAAGTAACCCAATAGATAAATACAATAGTACATAAATAAATGTAATAATCTTTTGTTCAGAAGGAAATACAGATAATCCAATATTGCTGTCATGTAAGAAGAGGAGCACCAAGCACAGACTCAAAGTGCAGTATTTGGAAAGTACCTAGAGAGACTCTTGACTTTATATATCAGGAAACTAGAACAAGAGCTTACATAGAAATATTATTTATAAAACAAAAATTTAGAAACACCCCCAATGTCCATCATTAGAAAAGTGGCTGCATCTGCCATGGTCACTCAATGGAATGTTCTATAGCAGTGAAAATAAATGCACTAACACCAAATGCAATGGCATGTCTAGATGTTACAAATATATTGTTTCATTCTTTATAAAAATAATAGAAATCTAGAGTATTATGTAGTTTTTCAGAGACAGCAAAATTTGTTTATTGTTTAGAAATGTGACACACACATGTGCGAATGATAAATACAAATTCAGAATGGAATTTTGGTCGTAAGCAGATCTTGGTCTTCTTGATCGCCTGTGGGTAGGTGGGTGTAATATAGTTTTAGAGCAAAAATGATGAGAGTTATTTTCAAGCTGATTGAACTCCTGGAGTGATCATTTTCAAGGATGCTTACTTACTCAGCCTCTACCTTCTTCTGCTTTATCTCTCATCCCTCTGCCTCTGCTTGAGATTTTTGGAGAGTTTCACATTGATGCTATGTGAATGATAATTTGTAACTTTTAGCTTGAGTAATGGATTATGTATATTTTTATATATTATACATGCATATTCATTATTATATACAAATATGCTTCCAAATATTTACTTGTAGAATTATATGCTTGTAATATAGTGCAGAGTTTACATGTTAAAGGACACTGGACAGAGAAGAAGACCCGTGGGATGACAGAAGCCGAACCTGGGCTGGGTCAGTCGGTGAGACAGGAAAAGAAGGGAATTTCAGCAAGTTGGAACATCAGATGTAGAATCCAAGAGAAGCCAGAAAGCAGCAAGAATTTTAAAAAGGCAAGGTTGACTGTAAGGTTCAAGGGGTAGAGCTGATACCTAAGCTTGCAGTTTTGATACCCTGTAGAGCATCGCCAACAGAGCATCTCTGCATTAACCCTGTCCCTTCACCAGGCACACTGGGTGTGGTCCCTATAAAACGAAAAATTCAGAGAGGCTTGGATAGTGTGTGTGTGTTTGTGTGTGTGTGTGTGTGTGCGTGTGCTTGTGTGTATATGTGTGTGGGTGTGGGTGTTGAGGGGGTATTGTTACGTGACCATAACTCCTTACTAAGTAGCTGAACCAAGGGACTATCTCAGGACTTGGTGAATATTTAATTTTGTTTTGGTCAGGAGTGGCTCTGTCACCAGATTCTGGGCCACTTCTGGCAGTATTATCTCTCTTTTTTTTTCTTTTAATTTTAATTAGTGAAACACCATGAGGTACAGTTATAAACTTGCAATTTTTTTGTGCTTGGGTTTTAGTTACACAATGATTGAGTATCCATCCCTCCACCAGTGCCCATTCTCCACCTCCAGTGCTCCCAGTGTCCCTCCCACCCCACCCCTGTGGCAGGGCATTCCTTTTTGGTGCTGTAGTTTGCAGAAGAGGTATAGAGTGGCAATCATGTTCAGTCTATAGTCTACTTTCAGCATGCGTCTCTCATCCTGGGAGGATCCTCAAAACACCCTTTATTTGGTGCTCCCTTCTGTATCTGAGCTGCCTTTTCCCTAGCATGTGTGGCTGGTGGCAGTATTCTCTTGATTCTGTGCTCAGATATCTCCTGGTGGTGGTCACGCGACCACAATCCTGGATATTTTACCTGGGTCAGCTGTGTTCAAAGCAAGCATCTTACCCACTGAACTATCTCTTTGGCTTTTAATAGTTAATCTTGCCAGGGAATAGTGAGTCTCACTCTCATCCCTCTTAGTCATTCCCAACCACATTCATTCCCATGTTTAATTAGTGTGTATTGTGTAGAGTATATATGATGTGATATGTGATCCGTATAGTTTTACATTAGCATTTCTTGATGCTAAAAGTTCACAAGGCTCCATTCTTTCTTGGTGCTGTCAGGGGCTCCAGAATTTCTGTCAAAGAGATGTTAGGGCATCTGGCAGAAGCAGGAGGTTAATCTCATCTGACCTAGGACACTTTTCCTGGGAGTCGCTTTTGACCTTTTCCCCTTTCACACTGTCAAGCAAGACACCAACAAATCGCAGGTGTCATGGGTCAATAATGGAAATAAGAAGCAAACCACAGTGGCAGGAACCAGAGCAGGGAGGTGTCCTGACACCTGGGGCAACAGCACACCTGAGCTGATTTTCGGAAGGTGGTCATGGGTGACTAGGTTGGAAGGAATAAATAGATTCTGTTCCACTCAGAGCAGGTAAGGATTCATAGGCACTCTGTTCCACTGTGAGTGGGAGCATACGCTATGTACCCACAACCCCCATTAAGAGGGGTCGGCCAGAATTTACTAAAAAAAAAACCCTTTGACCTGAATTCCCTGATGCTACAGGTCCACTGCTATGGGGCTGTACCAGAGAATTACCCAAATGCATGCAGATGAGGCATGTGCAAGATTGCTCACTTCAGCCTGATTTGTCCCAAGGGAGGATAAGCTTCAACTAAAGGATCCTTTACAGTGATTGACTAAATAAATAGTGGTTTGTGTATACTGCAGAAATTAACATTTATTTTAAAATGAGACGTGTATTGATCAGAAATTTTAAAAAATATTTGTTGAAACCTCAAATTGCAAAATGCTCCATAAGGTCTGATATATGGTTTTTGTCAATACACTCCCACATGGGACAGGCACCATCTCCAAAGAATACTAGCTCTCACTCATACTGGGGACTGTGAGTTCGGAGAGTGATGACAAAGGAATGACAGGTGACAGAAGGCAGATGGGGAGCTCAGGGAGGGGTAAAGAAACTATCTACAGATAGTCAGCAATGGAATTAGATTTTCTCTGCAGTAGCCACACATTTGGACATGGGAAGGGAAACTTTTTCTTTCCCTGGATTCAGAGTAACAGAGCCTCTCAACTCCAAGCTCACTGTTTTGAGGCTTACTAAGAACATATACCCATCGAGCTAGAGCCATAGTACAACAGGTAGGGCTCTCGCCTGGCACGCAGCACAGACCCAGGTTCAGTCCGTGGCACCTCATATGGTTCCCCAACCCCACCAGGAATGATCCGTGAGTACAGAGCCAGGAGTAAGCTCTGAGTGCTGCCAGATGTGGCCTAAAAACAAGCAAAAAAAAATAAACCAACAAACCAAACATATAACCATAGTTTGAGTCTTTTCCCCTAGGATATAAAAATGTGTGTTTAGCTCTGCAATGAAAAAATAAACATCTGTAGGACGCCAGAAGATGACAAAGGCTGTTGCTTTCTGTGCCCTTCTCACCAGGCACTAGCACCCCACCCCCTCCCCAGCTCCTGAACTAGGGTCTTCCCAAGGCTCTGCCTTTTGGGGAATTATAGTGTCAGTGTATGCTTCTACAGTTAAAAAAAAAAGGAGCTAGAATGTTTTTCAGGAAAAAGGACCAGGAAATCACAGTCCTCTAGATAGAAACCAAGGAGAGGAAATAGAATAGAGATGAAATTTCCCAGGTGGAGGAACTCCAAGTAGGTGTGAGATATTCTTTCTCTTTCTTGGGCTTGCATTGTCAGAGGGTCCTGAGAATAGTCCCCGCCCGAATGCAATGTAGTTCTTAATTAGTGACCAAAGACAATGAAGAGATATGCTTGGCTACAGGAATTAAAGAAGATTGGAACAATGCAGTTAATTATAGAGGAGAGAAAATAATTTTTAAATATTTTGAAAATTTTTTATTTCATAAGTTAGAGGAGAGAGAAAACTCACTTTGGTGCTAATTTTTTTTTTAAAAAAAAAACCTTTTTGTTGTTGTTTTTAGACCTACACCCAACTGTGCTCAGATGTTACTCCCAGCTTTTTGCTCACGGGACGATGTTGTGGCAGGAATCCAAGCCAATCCAATCCTGCATACAAAGCAAGCATGTAGCCTGTTAAACTATCTCTCCTTCCCTCTAGGAGGTATTTTAACAGTTAACATCACCAAGATCCCTTTTCAACTAGAAGATACCAGATGTGGAAACTAGAGCAGAGAGTGAGGAGTTGAGGTGTCATCTGTTGGGGAAGGTTCACCTCTCAAGTTTTGTCTCTGTTGTCTGGTTTCATTTTCTTGTGCAATACTAGTTGGGAGCTCCAATTTCTTGTCTACTACTGACTGGAGTTTGCGCATTATTCTTTGACAAATGGACCTTCTCATCTAGGGATTTGTTTCACCAAAGTTATTACGAGGAAGAATTAATAGATTGCATGTTGCAATTATAATTGCATGTTACAATCATGGAAGGAATATCCCACTAACATAGACTCTGTCTTCCCAGTTTAAATACCTATATACAATTTTTGTTTCAAATAGATTCATTCAATCATATAAGAACAAAAATTGATTTAAAGGATAATACCAAATCAACAATTGCACAAAGAAGCTTGTATGTCTAGGATAGATACCAACAAGGTAATCAAATTATAATTCTCATTTACTTATTCACAAATTTCTAAATATTTCTAAATATACTTTTATCTACATTAGAGTTTATCAGAGAACAAACAAATAGGGTGGTTGTATTGATTAATAGTGAGAAAGTACTCTAAGAATTGCGGGGGCTTAAATCCCATTATCTGCCAGCTTCAAGTTGAAGAACAAGGAAATTGTAATTCAATCCAGAGGAGAGAACTGAGAAACAAGAAGTTGATGATGTTTGGCCCAGTCTGTACTGAAAGGCCCAGGAACATCCCCAAGAGTATGACGTAAACATAAAAAAATTTTATAACAGTGTATTGGGGATGAAAATTCGCTCATTCAACAAGAATTATTGAGTATCTCTCCAAGTGCCCAATACCAACCTAAGAAGCAAGTGTATTGTAGTTAAAGCAAACATGCTTGCTGTACTACTTATGGAGCATCTCTAATCTAAAAGGATCTCTTGATGTATACATCATCCTAAGACAGATATTTGAGAGATACTGTTGTTTGTCCTGTCCTTTGATATTTCTTGCAAAACTAGTTTCAAGACTCTTAATTCCCTCAGTTTTTGTCTGTCCATGAAGCTCTGTATCATTCCTTCAAATCCGAATGATAATCTTGCTGGATAGAATATTCTTGGTGAGTTTTTCATCTCATTGAGTTCTTGTAATATATCTCTCTGTTCTCTTCTGGTTCGTTGAATATCATTTGACAGATCTGCTATGAATATAATAGGCTTTTCTTTGTATGTAAGTTCTTCTATTGATTGTTCACTTGACTTTTGATCATGTGACTGACATCTTTGACTTTAAGAATTGTAAACTCTGGTCCCTCAATAAAAATGGTTTTTTAAAAATAACTAATAACTGCCAAGTTATTTTTAAGATAAATAAACATGCTTTAAGTTTTTTTTAAAGTAGGATATAAATGTCTCAGCCCATCCAGAGAGAAAGTCACCCTATCTTCATCTTTTACCTTTATTTATACCTTCCATGAATTGGATGATTCCCACTCTGGTTTAGTGAAGATTTTTTTTTTGCTCAATCTGCCCATTTGAGTACTAGCACTGCACTGCACTATCTTCCTGTTGTTCATCAATTTGCTCGAGCGGGCCCAGTAATGTCTCCATTGTGAGATTTATTGTTACTGTGTTTGGCATATTGAATACCTTACGGAAAGCTTCCCAGGCTTTGCTGCACAGGTGAGATATTCTCAGTAGCTTGCCGGACTCTCCAAGAGGGACAGAGGAATTGAACCCAGGTCGGCCCAGTGGGTCACGTGCAAGGCAAACGCCCAACCTCACAGATTCAGATATATTCTACAGTAGAGTTTTCTGGGCATTCCTTCATTCAGTCAAGTTGACACGTAGAATGATCTGCCCATGGTCATTCCAGTTACTTATTCATGATAGTCCTAGTCCTGGTCTGAGATGAAAAGGATATGTTCTTGTCTTTCAAGGAATCTGGATTATTGAGTTATTGCTAAACCAAGTTATACATTAAAATCTTTTAGATAGGGCTGGAGAGATTTATCTTGCACACAGCTGACCCAAGTTTGATCCATGGCATTTCATATGGTCCTCTGAGCACTGCCAAGAGTAATTCCATAGTGGAGAGCCAGGAGTAACCCCTGAGCATCACCCTGTGTGACCCAAAAACCAAAGGGGAAAATCCTCTGGAAAGATTAGAGAGAATATCAGCAATGAGGCACCATCACCAGTAAACAGACTCAGATTCCTGATTAGGAGACTTAGGGAATTAGAATTTGCTCCAGAGTTGAAGTTCCTGATGTGGTGACTTCAAGACATCAATCCATTTGCAGATGTGGAATTGTTAGAGATGTGAACTGCAGGTTTCAAAACCACAGACTGCAAGTTCATCTTTTATTTTGAGAGAATGAATCCTTCAGAAATTTGGTTGAGTTTGAGGAAGGACCAGCTGAGACCTCCACTGAACAGTAGTCCTTGTTCTTCACCGTAACCTTTACCATGAAGTCTACAATTGACCTTTTGCTCAAATTCGATATCTAGCTTGTCTTCTGCTTTGCATTTTCAGAGTCAGGAAGTGGGTGATGCACATCACATGTGTATTTCATGCTGAGGTCTTTAATGTCTTCTAGTTTGCCTGCTGCTGGACTGTAGCTAAGAACAAATATCAGTTCAGTAGGTTCGTCTTTCCTATCTTTTTTCTTGTTTGTGGGCAAAAGATAGTGTTCTATTTACTCCTAGTTTTGAATTTCTTAGGCTGCTCCTGACCTCTATGTGTGTGTTCGCGCGTGTGTGTGTGCGCGCGCATGTGTCTGATGTGTGTCTGTGTCTGTGTGCATAAATGTGAATGTGTTTATCTGGAGGAGCATTCACCTATTTTTTTGTTGTTGTCAAGCATTTTTCATGGGGACTGGAACAATAGTACAGTGGGTAAGGAACTTGCCTTACAAGTGTCTGACGTGGATTCAATCCCTGGCATCCCATATGATCCCCCAAGCACTGCCAGGAGTGATCCCTGAATGCAGAGCCAAGAATAAGCATTGCCAAGTTAAAAAAAAATTAAAAGCACCCAAAACAACACAAATAAAAGCATCTATCATGTATCATACTCTAACCTAGGTCTTATCTCTTGCTAATAAGATGAAGTTATGCCATCATGGACCTTAACTCTAGGTAAGGAGGCATCAGAAATCATCAGAACCAGTAAGTTAAATAATTCTACATCCTGACCAATGTCATGAAATGCAACAAAGAAAGGAAAACAGAAGGAAAGATAGGGAGTGACTTTGAGCAGTCATTGTTTTTAGTAAGATAATAAAAACTACTTCTTTTATTTGAAAATAAATAAATACATAAATAAATTAATAAAATTTCTATGTCTCCACCAGATTTTACCATCTTGGGACAACCTCACCAAGATTAATCTAATGAAAATTCAGGTATGCAGATTTTGTGACTGAAATCTCCAGGTTTGTCAGAGTTAGGATGGGCCACCTTCCTCCACTTCCTAATACTCCTGAAAGCACTGGAAGTCACTCCCACAAACCAACTCTACAACCACCATGTAAGCTCTTCTACTGGCCTCACTTCAGAGACCCATAAAAAATTCTCAAAAGAGATCAAAAACTGCAGTTAATCTCAGACCCACGCAAGGCTGACTGGGTTAGAGTGGAGGAAGATGGGTTTGCCCGGGTGCCTGCTCAAACAGAGCCCCCAGAAGCCACTTGTTCCCACAATCCAAAATCGCCACCATGCTTCTGGTCAGACTCCACCAACTTGGGACAGACCTCACTGAGATATTAATCTGCTGAGAATTTGAGTATGATGGTTTTGTGATTGAAATCTCTAGCCTGTCTTGGGGTCAGTATGGACTACCTCTCCACACCTCCCTGTACTTCTGGAAACCCAGCAGTCATATCCACACCCCAAAGCTGCCACTCAGCTACAATAAAAGCTTCTCCAACCAGTATGACAATAATATCTGGGAATAATTGCACTGGACAAGATTTGAGGGTTAAAAGTAGATTAAGGGATATTCTTGATAATCTTTAAGTATCAATATTGCAAGCCACAATGCCCAAAAGGAGAGAGAGAGAGAGAGAGAGAGAGAGAGAGAGAAAGAGAGAGAGAGAGAGATGGCAGGGATAGGAGGTTGGGATGATGACTGGGAGCCTGGGGACACTGGTGCTGGGAGCTGGGAAATGTACACTGGTGGAGAGATGGGTATTGGAATACTGTGTGACTGAAATCCAATTATGAACAGCTTTGTAAGGGTCTATCTCACAGTGATTCAATAAAAAAAAATTTTTAAGCCACTCCAGCTGTAACTTCTCAATAAAAATACTGAATGCCCTGACCAAACATAATGACCTCTTAGTATCTACTGCAAACCACAATGCATAAAAGAGAGATAGAGAGAAAAAATAAAAATGCCTGCCAATTATCCAGGAGGGAGTTTGGGGGGGGGGGGCAGGAAGGGGGAAGGAAACTGAGGACAGTGGTGGAAAATGTACACTAGTGGAGGGATGGGTATTGGAACACTGTATGACTGAAATCTAATCATGAACATCTTTGTAATAGTCTATCTCACAATTAAAAAATTAAAAATTGTATATTAAAGATCTTGATTCAAACCCTGGTCCTTCATGGTCCCCTAAGCAGAGTAAGTAGTAGCTATCAAG
>JAOXYA010467334.1:0-17145 GCA_028565675.1 Sorex palustris
GTTCGATTCCTCCGCTCCTCTCGGAGAGCCCGGCAAGCTACCGAGAGTATTTGATATGCCAGACACAGTAACAATAATAGTAATAAAGATAAAATAAATATAATATCTATATTATATCCAAAAATAATAATAATAAAATAAAGATATATCAGGCCCTGGGGGCAGAGCGATGCCTTACACATGCCCTACCTAGGTTCAGAGTAACCCCTGTGCATCGCCGAGTGTGACCCAAAAAAGCAAAAAAAAACAAAAACAAAAACAAAGGGCTGGAGAGCTTGTTCCGTGTTTGAGTGCTCTGAGTTTGATCCTGGGCACTGTGTGTTTCCCCCAAATATCACAGTTTACCCTCAAGCAAGGAGCCAGAAGCAGCTCCCAAAAGCCAGGAAGAGGAAAGGCAAGAGCCTGGACATGGCTCCAGGGGAGAATGCATGCCCTGACACGGCCTGAAGTTCAGTCTTGAGAACCACCTGAAAAAGGTAAAAAAAAAAAAAATGGGGCCAGAAGATAGTTCCCATGGCCGAGCACCGGCTCTGGGTGCGGGAGGCCCGTGTCCACGGCCGACACCACCTGGTCCTGTGAGCACTGCCAGATGTGCCCCCCCAACAAATGAATCCAGGTGAACTCCATCTGCTTCATTTTGCTCAAAATATAATCAGAATATGCACAGAAGAGAGGAGGCTCTGAAAACCTTTCTAAGTATAATCAGAAATATCTTAGCTGTCAACTTACAACCGTCTGTGATTCATTTTGGTTTTGTCCACCATGAATGTGGGCATGGGGGTCACTTCCCAATAAACCTGTAACACTGACCACCACCATCACCCCCACATCAAAAAAAAAAAAGGCCAACAGCTGGCTGCTAGCTTTGTTCAAACGACTCTTCAGACAGAGGGCAAAACTGGGTGAGGGGTTTCCCAAACAGTGTTCAGCATGTCTGTGGGGGCCACTCCCCACTGGAATTGGGGAGGAGAGAGAAGGAGAGTCCCTGCACAGATGCTCTCCCCAGCCTCAAAGCACTGTCTTGAGGACCCCCAACTACCCCCCCCCCCCCCCCCCCCCGACACAGAGCTGGGCTAGGGAGCAAGAGGGTGATCAGAATAGTCAGGGGCTGGAGCAATAGTACAGCTGGGAGGGCATTTGCCTTGCTCACGGCCGACCCAGGTTCAATCCCCGGCATCCCATATGGTCCCCCTAAGCACCACCAGGAGTAATTCCTGAGTGCAGAACCAGGAGTAACCCCTCAGCATCGCTGAGTGTGGCCCAAAAAGCAAAAAACAGAGACTGATAGTGAAACGGAAGGAAATAATCACAGATGCAAAGTGGCAATAGGGCAGGTGGGTAATTGAATTGGGGCACCTGAATCTAATCTCCGCTCCACACCTTCATCCTCAATGACTCAAGTAATGACCCCCAAGATCCCTTACTGGCCAGAGTGATAAGGGCAGCATCACGAGTTCTCCTGAGCACTGCCCAGAGGGGTTCCAGCACTGAACCCTGCCAGAGTCTAGCCCCAAACATTTTTAGAAAAAAAATAAAGGAAACCCATCAAGGGTAAATTCTGTTATGACTCCATCCAGATTGGGAAAAGCCAACAGGCACAGACAGAGAGAGAGAGAGAGAGAGAGCTCCAGATGCTCCTTTTCCCGGGGTCACCCGGCCTGCCCCTGATACACCCACATCCACGTCGAAGGGGCAGAAGCCCGGTACCATCGCCGGGTTCCCGGAGGCACGGCGCAGGAAGGCGTGGGGTTGAGCAGGGCTCACCTGCAAGGTACCAACCCGGGCAGGGCGAGGGCAGAGGATGCTGGCGGGGTGCAGCCACCTGGAAGATGCAGGCCGGAAGGCGGGAAGGGGGAGGAGGGGTGGGCTGAGCCCGTGCCCCCCGGGGGCCAGGCCATCAGCCCACGCCCCAGCCCGGGAAGACGAGGCCCCCTCCCCCAGCAACCGCAACCCGAGGGGTCCTGGGTCCAGCGAGGCCGCGCTGGACTCCCAGCACCCCCTGGGAACGATTCTTAGCAGCACTGGCCTGCGGGGAGCAGGGACAGGGCACCCCGGCCTCCCCGGGCCGCCCCTGGGGAAACTTACCTGCCCAGGTGGCCTCACTCGCCTCCCTCCAGCCGCCTCCGCGCACTGCGCACCTCGCCTACAAGTTCCCTCTCCCGGCTTCCCCCGGGGCCACGCCCCCAGAGGCCCCGCCCACCTGGAGGTAGGCACCCACAGCGCCCCCCGCAGGTTGGGAGGCTCGGCCGCCAGCACCCACCGGGCCCACCTCATGATGCTCAAGGGTTATAATTCCTAGCTCTGTGCTAGGGAATTAGTCCTGGCGGTGCTCGGTGCAGGGGACCATAGGAGGGGTCAGGGATGGAAGCTGGGTCAGGCATATGCAAGGCAAGCTTCCTACCCACTGTACTAATGGCTCCGCCCCCCCCCCCATTTTCTTGATTTTTAACAGTTTTAGAATAGCTATTTTTCCACTGTATTGCCTGGTTCCGGAGAGATCTATGAATTCTTAAATGGCAGTCCAACTGCCAAACGGAAACGTCTTTTCATGCGGTAGAATTATATTCAAAAGAAAAGGAAATTCTGAGACGCGTAACAATAAGGATGAATCTTGTGGACAGGACAGCAAAAGAACTAAGTCTCAAAAAGACAAATTCTGGAGGCCTGAGCAGTTGTATAGTGGGTAAGGCATTATTTGCCTTGCACACAACCAACCCTGGTTCAATCCCTGGCATCCCATATGGTCTCCATAACAACTCCAGGAATGATTTCTTAGTGTAGAGCCAGAGGTAACTCCTGAGCATCATCGGGTATAACCCAAAAAAGCAAAAAATAAAATAAAATAAAATAAAAAATAAAGAGAGGGGTGCTGGACCAGAGAGATAGTACAGTGGGTAGGGCACTTGCCTTATACTCAGCTGACCTGGGTTTGACCTGGGTTTGATCCCCAGCATACCATATGGTTCCCCCAAGCACTGCCAGAAGTGATTCCTAAATGCAGGAATGCAGGAATGCACCCCCCATGGTCCTACAGTAAGTCCTGAGTGCAGAGCCAGGAGTAACCCTTGAGCAAAGAGGGGTGTGGCCCCCGGAAACAAAACACAACAAAAGAGAGTGGGGCTCTGTTCCTAAAAGGTCAGTATCATTGTAAGTACAGATACCGGGACATGAGCAATAGCACACAAGTAGGGAATTTGCCTTGTACGCAACCAACCTGAGTTCAATCCCTGGGATCCCATAGGAGCAATTCCTAAGTGCAGGGCCAGGAATAATGGGAGCACTGCTGGGTGTGACCCAAAACAAAACAAAAGAAACAAAAGAATCTGCAGATACCTGAATGTGCTCATTCTCATTCTCTCCCTCTTTCTTCTTTCTCCTCCTCCCAACCCTCCACCCCACCCATCTTCCCCTCATCCCTGTGAGCACACTCAAAAGAAACTGTGAGGACACTGGCAGTTGTCCGGCAACCAGAGCTCTTAGCAGGGGGGATGTGTTAGAATCTCAAATAGCACAAAGGTCAGCAGAGAAAGATCAGCCCCATGTCCCTCCTCTCCCCTATGAACTCTCTGCTGTAGAATCACAGTGAAAACAGGGCGGAGAGTGATGATAGTCCAGAGGGGAAAGTACTTGTTTTGCATGCAGCTGACCCAGGTTCGATCCCCAGCATCCCATAGGGTTCCCCAAGCACTTTCAGAACTGATTCCTGAATGCAGAGCCAGAAGTAACCCCTGAACATTGCCAGGTATGGCCCCAAACAACAAAAACAACAACAACAACAAAAATGACAGTTACAAAAAAACAACAAGAAGTGATGAGAAGGGGCCACAAAGATAGTGCAGGGATTAGCACTAGCCTTGCATGCAGCCGATCCCAGTTCAAATCCCCAGAACCCCATATGATTCCCCAGAGTGATCCCTGAGCATAGCCAGGAGTAAGACTTGAGCGCCACTGGGTATGGCCCCCAAACAAACAAAAACGTGAGAGAAAAGACAGTAATAACACAGGAATGCGCTAATAACAGTGTTCACCGTCAGCTCCTCATGAGTTTCCTGCACGAGTGCTCAGCAAAAATTCGAGCTGAGGGGTTAGAGCAATAGTACAGCAGGTAGGACGTTTGCCTTGCATGTGGCTGACCCGGGTTCGATTCCCAGCATCCCATATGGTCCCAAGCACTGCCAGGAGTAATTACTGAGTGCATGAGCCAGGAGAAACCCCTATGCATTGCCGGGTGTGACCCAAAAAGAAAAAAAAATTTCAAGCAGAGTCCCACCTCCTAAGGAGTCATACCTGAGGGTCAGGGTGACGGACCCCAGAGGCGGCAGACAGGGCAGCTTCCTGGTTGAGAATCCCAGGTAGTTTATGGGTGTGGAGGGGGGGTGTCTCAGCTCGATCCCGGGAAGCCTCCAGAATTCCTGAATGTCAGCTCCTGAAGAAAGAGCCAAAGAGTCCGCTGAGCACGCATGCCCCCGGCCTGGCATCTGCTGCTGACCACGGGTTCCACTGCTCAGAGACTCTGCCAGGCCATGGGCATGCCGCGTCCTTGCCGTCACTCGGGGAACTCACCGCCACATCCTTCCATCCCATCGTGCACCCTGCTGGCACAGTGTTATGGGTGAGCTCTGGTGGCGCGGCAGGCATGGCACAGAGAACCAGGACTCGGGGGTCAGGACAAGCGGTCCCCTGCACAAGCAGGGAACACAGCACTGGCCGGTGAGCTGACTGCGGCTCAAGGTGCGGTTGAATCGGGCCGCACAGGCTAGGTCAGCTTATCTGACCTTAGAGAATGAAAGGCCTTCTCCACCCCACCCGGATCCCAGACGGACGGTGCTTAGGGGAGAGTGGCCCTCGCGCCCGTGGGTCTGGGGCGGCAGATGAGATGAGCACTTTCCCCAGTATCCTCTGGAGGTGGGGCTTGCAGTCACAATGGGATTCCACGGTGACACTGTAGATCCACTGAGAACTTGAACGAAGCCACTGTGACCTCAGTGTTCCAGGAGCTACCCCCCTCCCCCAAGCCCATCCCCCACAGTAGGGACCGTCCTCCCTGGTTCAGCCCTGGACCACATGGCCCCCATCAATTCCTGGTGATGCGCCGAGACTCGCCAGCCTCTGCGGGAACCATCCCCATCGCGCTGGTCTCCTTTGTAGGATGCGGCGCTACTGGTTTCACAGATCTTGCTACACTTGGGAGTGTCCCCACCCGAAGGGCCAGGAGCCGCGGACATGGACATAGAGGGGCAGAATAAGGCCTGCCACCACTGTGGCTGTCAGCCCACAGGAAGCCAGACCTTGTTTTGTTCAGAAATTCCAGACTGCGGAGGGAAAGCCTCCCCACCACCCCTTGGGTAGCTATCCTCACCCTGGTCCCCACAGCAAGTGAGCAGGGACCCAGGGGATCCCTCCAAGTCCATATGCCCATTGTCACTGAGGCAGATCCCGTCCAGTGCCCTGCAGGACCCACGGGACCCTGATCTCTTCTGCACCGATAGTTCTTTTATAAATTGAAAAAAAAAAAAGAGGGAGGGGGGAGAGGGAGCACCTGGTGTGATGCTCAGAGGATATTCCTGGCTGGATGGAAAGCACAGTGGGTAGGGCGTTTGCCTTGCACTCGGCCGACCCAAGTTCGATTCCTCTATCCCGCTCGGAGAGCCCGACAAGCTACTGAGAGTATCCCGCCCACACGCAGAGCCTGGCAAGCTCCGCGTGGCGTGTTCGATATGCCAAAAACAGTAACCACAAGTTTTACAATAAAGACATTACTGGTGCCCGCTTGAGCAAATCGATGAACAATGGGAGGACAGTGCTACAGTGCTACAGTACTCAGGGATCACTCTTGGTGGGGCTGGGGGAACCATAAGGGATGCCGGGGATCGAACCCAGGTCAGCCACGTGCAAGGCAAGCACCCTCCCCGCTGACTATCTCTCCAGATCCTGTCCCTGATAGATTGTCAGACAGTTTGGCCTCCATGGCAGGGCACCAGAGCTTCAGGCAAAACCATCTTCTTAACATACTGACCTCAGCGAGGGGCCCCCAGTCTCCCCATGGAGCACAGATCCACCTGCACAAGAGGTGTCCAGCCTGACTCTACCCTCAGAGCAGCTCACCAATGGGCAGTGGCATTGTGGCCTGGTCTAAGCTCCAGTCAGCAATGCCAGCCGGCTGGGAGAAGCCCAGAACAGGGGGCATTTGGGAAACTGGCTCCGGGTTTTACTGGGGAACTGGAGTATGGCGGAAGGAGGTAACCCAAGAACAGCTGGATGGAAGAGATGCCGCTTCACCACTGTCAAAGAATCTTCAACCTGCCCACCACCGTAAGCCCCTAGGCTAAGTTTTGGATGAAAAGCTGCTAAGTTTTTGTTTTTGTTTTGCTTTTTGGGTAACACCTGGTGATGCACAGAGGTTACCCCTGGCTCTGCACTCAAGAATTACCCCTGGCAATGCTCAGGGGACCATATGGGATGCTGGAAATCAAACCCGGGTCAGCCATGTGCAAGGTAAACACACCCTACCCGCTGTGCTATGGCTCCCCACTGCTGTTTTAAGTTTTTAAAAGTAAATCAAGGGGCTGGAGTAAATCAAGGAGTTACCCCAGTGCATCGCCGGGTGTAACCCCCCAATTTTTTTTAAATAAATAAAATAATAAATAAAGTAAACCAAGCCACGGAGGTGACTCCACATTGGAGCACGTGCCTGGCATGTGTGAGGCCCTGGTTTGAAGCCCAGCTTCAGGAAGATAGTATGTGACACCAAAAGCCAGATAAATGGCTGTCTAAGTGTGGCGAGGTTATCACATATGACACTCGAGGCCAGAAAGATAGTACAAGAGTGAAGGAACTTGCCTTGCATGTGGCCAAACCCCACTTTGCTCCCTCAAGCACCACCAAACATGATCTGAAAACAAAGTGTTGATAGCAGCCCCCAAGCACCATGTAGGGGTGTGACTCCCCCCCAAAAGGAGAAGCGTTTAAATAAAATAAAGGGGTAAACTTATTACAATGAGCAGAAGAAACTCCTGCCCAAGTATACCAAGAGACATGCACTAGCAGCGTCCATCAGCAGCTCAGCCGGCAGGACACTTGCCTTGCACTCTGCTGACCCGAGTCAATTCCCAGCACCACATGTGGTGCCCCAAGGCCTGCCCCCAAAGTACCATTCATAACAGAAGAAGGAAGGAAGGAAAGAAAAACTGACCTCTGAACATCTATCAGCTGGAGAGAGAGTACAGCTGGCAGGCTGCTTGCCTTGCAAGTGGCTGACCTGAGTTCTATCCCCCACATCCCATATGGTCCCCGGAGTTGCACCAGGAGACCCCTGAGCACAGAGCTAGCAGTAAGCCCTGAGCACCACCAGGTGAGTCTCAAAAACATTAACAAAAAAGACAAATATCTATCAGCAACAAAATGCATGAGTAACAGATCTTACAGTGGATTACTAGAAGAAGGGAAATTCAATGCCTAAGACCAACACAAAGGACTCTTAAGAGTTAGTACCAAGGCTGGAGCGATAGTACAGTGGACAGGGCATTTGCCTTGCACTCTGCCAACCTGGGTTCGATTCTCCAGCATCCCATATGGTCCCCTGAGCACAGCCAGGAGTAATTATTTAATGCAAAGTCAGGACTAACCCCTGTGCGTTGCTAGGTGTGACCCAAAAAGAAAAAAACAGATACAAAAGACTAATGATGGACAAGCAAAATGACTCAGAAATACTATGAACATGCCACTATTTGGTGAACAATACAAACAAGTACTACCCATAATACACTGCTTAGCAGTCCATGGGCTGGGGAGGATAGCACAACGGGTAGGGCATTTGCCTTGCATGCAGCCCACCCAGGTTTGATTCCTCCACCACTCTTGGAGAGCCGGGCAAGCTACCTAGAGTACCCCGCCCCCACAGCAAAGCCTGGCAAGCTACCCGTGTATTATTCGATATGCCAAAAACAGTAACAAGTCTCACAAATGGAGACGTTACTGGTGCCCGTTTGAGCAACTCAACAGACAACGTGAGGACAGTACTACAGTGCTCGAAATCCGTATCTATGGGGCTGGAGTACAGTGGGCAGGGCGCTTGCCTTGCCTGAGGTCCACAGGGCTTTGATCCCCACCACCCAATACGGTCTCTGAGCCAGGAGTAAGCCCTGAACACTGTTCAGTGTGGGGAAGAAAGGGGAGGAGAGGAAGGAGAGGGGAAGAGAGAGAGAGAGGAGAGAGGAAGGGAAGGGGACAGAAGAAAAATGGAAAAGAGAGCAGAAGAGAAGAGAGAAAAGAGAAGAAAAGAAAAAAAAGAAAGTGAAAATTCAAAAAAAGGAGGGGGGGGGCCGAGGCCATAGTACCGCGGGGAAGGTGTACCGCCTTGCACGCGGCCAACCCGAGTTGGATCCCGGCATCCCACAGGGGCCCCCAGCACCGCCTGAGTGCAGAGCCCAGAGTATGTTCGGGTGTGACCCAAAAAAGCCAAAAAAAAAAAGGGAGAAAGAAAAGAAAAAGTAAAAGGAAAGAGAAATTAAAACGACCTGCCCATGGAACAAAAGTACAAACTGCCGCCTGGGGCACAGAAACCTGAGCGTAGCCGGGGCTGTCGGAGCCGCTCACCCACAGCAGTGCGCGGGTCAGTGGTGCTGGGAGGAGCGGGAGACGCCGTGGACACGCGGAGAAGCGCGCTAGCCCCCTACCCCACCCCCCGCAGGCGCCACACCGGGAGGGGAGACTCGGCGGGCACGTGCGCACGCGCGCACGCCCCACCCCGCTCCGTGCGCACCGGGGATGCTGCAGGCGCGCGCGGGAAGCTCAGGTGCCTTACCTGGGAGCACGCGGGCGGGACGCGGGGGCCGGGGCTCGGCCCCGGGAACAGAGACAAAGGCGGCGCGCGGGGCTCCGCCTCTGAGGACTCCCCAGAAGTGGCGCCGGAAGGAAGCCGGACCCCGGTCCCTGGAAGCCCCGGCGCGGGTCCCGGGGCTGCAGCCCCAGCCCCACCTCCACTCCCGGGCTGCATGAAAAGGAGGCGTGTTATGTTAAATTAAAACAAAAAAAAAAAACAAACAAAAAGAACGCACGGCCGCGCCCTGGCCGCCTCCCGAGGGACCAGGCACCCCTGGGGTGCGCCCACTTGGTTGCATTCTTGCATTCTTTGTCGTCGTTGGTTTTCTTTTTCTTTTTGGAAAGCTTTCCATATTTTCGATTGTGTTAAAAGTTAAATCCGGAAATCCCGTGCCCTGGCCGCGAGTCTGCGGACCATTCACTAGCACGAATGCCAATACAATGTTGCCATTCACCCTGCAGCTTTGTCCAACCGCTCAGGGGGCACTTCAAGAGGCTGATGTTTTCCTGGCTCGGTTCAGGGCACTGTTCCGGCCAGAGAGACGGAAATGCACGTGAACACACAGTTCCCCGGGGCGCTCCTGACCGCGGCGTCCCCACCCGGGGGCCCCGCCCTGTCCCCAGGCAGCACGAGGCTCAAGGTTCCGTGGTGGTGGCAGCGCATGGAAGGTTCTCACGGCACCCCACTCCAGCCAGCCCCTTGGGAAGACCAACTCTTCCTTTAATTTCATTTATTTATTTCAGTTTGGGGAGGGTAGGGCTGCACCAGGCAGTGCTCAGGGTTTGCTCCTGGCTCTGCACTCAGGGATGACTCCTGGAGGTGCACAGGGGAACCAGAGGGAGACGCCAGGGATAGAACCCGGGTCAAACTTGCGTGCAAGGGACACGCCCTACCCGCTGAATAATCGCTCAGAGCCCCAAAGCCTGTTCCTTTCAAAGCACAGAAACGGAAGGCACGGAGTCAAAAAGTCAAGAGACTGAGAGAGGGGCGGGCCGCTGCTCCCGCTGCAGGACGCCAAGATCTCTCCGTGGGCAGAAAGCAAAGAGGGTGTGTGAGCAGGGCCAGGGAGCGTCCAGGGCACGGGTCCAGGACGAGCACCAGCCCAGGGACCCAAGCCAAGGGAGCCCCAGGGGAGGGGGGAGCTGGGAGCAACTGCCCAGGTGTGACCGACATAAGCCGGACCCCCTGCCAGGTCAGACACTTCCGGCAGATTCTGAACCCAAAGTGCAATGGAAAGCCACCCCGGGAGGTTTGATACCCGGAGGGCAGGACACCCCCCCCCCCGCAGAGTCCAGACAAAGCAAGAAGGTGTGGGGGGAGGGGACAATTAAGACTGATGAATGGCCCCTTCCAGGCAAGGGCCTGGACAGTGGGGAAGGGAAAATTTGGGATCCACTTTGAAAGTCAAGTGAGTCAAACTGATGGGGTGAGGGGTTGTTAAGGAGGCCCCCCTCTTTTCCTTGCACACGGCCTACCCAGGTTCAATCTCAGGCATCCCAGTTGGTCTCCTGAGCCTCTCCGAGTTGTAATGCCTGCCTGAGCGCAAAGCCAGGAGTAGCCCCAGAGCATCACTGGGTGTGGCCCAAAAAACAAAAAGCGGAAAAAAAAGAGAACCTAGCACAGCAGGGTAAGACCACAGAAACTAAAAAAGAAAAAAGAAAGAAAGAAAGAGAGAAAAATGTTCTTTTTTTTTTTTTGAGGAAAAGCTGTCAAGGACAGTTTTTTTTTTTTATTAGTGAGACACCATGAGGTGTAGTTGTAGACTTACAAATTTTGTGCTTGGGTTTCAATTATACAATGATCAAATACCCATAAAAATATGAAACGCTTCACGAATTTGCGTGTCATCCTTGCGCAGGGGCCATGCTAATCTTCTCTGTATCGTTCCAATTTTAGTATATGTGCTGCCGAAGCCAGCACGGAGAAAAAAGTTCCTTATCTTGAACATTTGCATTTAAAAAGAAGGTATGAGTTTTTTATTTTTTGGGGGGGAAGTAAGGGTTCTGATGAAAATGAGATTCTACTATCAGGTTTGACTGATAGTAAAGAAGGATTACCTTTGCCAAGGATTGAACCTGGTCTCCCACCCTCCTGCCCTCTGAACTGTCTTTCACACTTGGCCTGCTGGCTTTCAATGGAAATACATCTAAGATGTGTTGTAAAAGAAATGCTTTTTTTTAATTAGCAAAGATGCATTTAAATGACCCACTTCCCTAGTTGACTAAGGGAAGGACCAAGAAAATTTTGTTTTTATTTTGTTATGTTTTAGTAAAGGCTTATCTCATCAATTGCTTTTGTGCCACATCTAGTGATGTTCAGGGCTTACTCCTGACAGTATTCAGACGGCTACCCTCCACCCTACCTCATTATGGGATGCCAGGGATCGAACTTGGGTCGGCCACATGCTAGGTAAATGCCCTACCTGCTGCACTAGACCCTAGCTCATCAATTTTCTAGAAACACAGGAGGTGAGCGGGTTACAACCAAGTAAATCTTTTGTCTGGGGCCAGAGAGAGAATTCAAGGGGCTGAAACACATACTTTGCATGTAGGAGGCCCAGGTTGGATTATTAAACTGGGAGTAGCCCTCAAAATACTCCAGAGTATGGCCTCAAATCTCATCCCAAACCCCCCCCAAAAAAATCTTTTTGCAAAAGGGGAAATTTCCACAGTATTGAGGAGGATCTATTTTAGTGACCAGACAATAAACTTTTTGTTTGGTTGGTGGGGCCACTCCCAGAAGAGCTCAGTCTATTTCTGGCTATGTGTTCAGGCAGTTACTGCCCAACTCCTTGGGGATCGAACCCAGGTCCAGTTCCCACAAGCAGTGAGCAAGGATTCCAATTGCTATGGATTTTTTTAAATTGAATTACTGTGAGATAGACCATTACAAAGCTGTTCAGGATTGGGTTCCAGTCATAGAGTGTTCCAACATGTCTATGGGTCCTTGTTACTCTGTTTTTCTATGATTCCAACCATCCCAGTAGAAGTGACAGCATATTTATGGGGTGTTTGCTTTTTGACACATTTGTGGGATTTTTTTGATTTTTTCGTCTATTTGTTTTGGGGACCACACCCAGCAGTACTCAGGGCTGATTCTTGGCTCTGCACAGGGATCACTCCTGGAGGAACTCAAGGGACAATGTGGGATGCTGAGGACCAAACCTGCATGTCAAGCGCCCTACCCACTGTACTATCACCCTGGTCCCCCATATTTGTGGTTTGGACTTGCATTTCCCTGAGGCTAAAGGTAGGGAGCACGGTTGTGCCCAGTTGGTTATCTGTTTCTCTCTACTGGTTCTCCATCCAATTGCTTTCGACACTTTACTTTTTAAATGATTTTTTATTTTATTGACCGCCCTTGGCAGTGCTTGGGGGCTACTCTCAATGCAATGCTCTGGGATCACTCCTGCAGGTGTCCGAAGGACCCCATGGCACTGGTGATCGAACTTGAAGCTCCAGCCTTTGAGCTATCCTCTGGCCCTCTTTGTCAACCTTTTTTGGGGGGAGAGTTATGTAGGCCACACCTGGTGGTGCTCATGAGCTGTCCGTGGCTAGAGATACCATACAGCAGCTGGTAGGGCACTTGCCTTTCACGCTGCTGACCCAGGATCTATCCCCAGCACCCCGTATCCCTTGCAACCTTCCAAGAGGGCTCCCTGTGCATGCATAGAGCCAAGAGTAAGTCCTAAGTACCACCAGGTGTGTCCCCAAAACCAAACCAAGGAGTAGAGCAGCAGTACAGTGGGTAGGGCACTTGTTGTGTACATGGCTGACCTGTTTTCCACCCCTGAACAATGCCAGGAGTGATTCCTGAGTGCTGAGCCAGAAGTAACTGCTGGGCATTGCCAAGTGTGGCCCCCAAACAAAAAACAAACAAAAGTAAACCCAAAACATAACAAAGAACACAATGGCTATTCCTGACTATAATTGAGGGTTTCTCCTGCTGGTGCTCTGGGAATCATTTGGGTTATATATATACATTTTTAAAGTTTTTTTTTATAAGGTTGTTCACAATAATTTATTACATTCAATATTCCAACACCAATCGACCACCATTACACCTTACCAACACCATTATTTTGAAATTTACCACCGCCACCCAAGCCTGCCCCAAAGGCAGATCCTAAATAATTTATTGTGTATTGATTGTTAAGAGTAATTTGCTAAAAATGATCCAAAAAGGTTTCCTTAGAGAAAAGTGTATGAAGATTGTTGTATCTCACCTTGGAGCCATTAAGCCCTTGCATAAGAGATTACTAACATGTTGTTACAGGTTGAGCCTTGTGTGCTAATATACATATATATATATTTTTTTTTAATCAAGATTAGTTGCCTTCTACTTTACAACTGGGGATTATTTGATCAAGCCCCCCAAGATTCCATACTCAAAGCATGCCACTTGTCCTTTGAGCTTTCTCTCTGGCTCTTTTATTATTTTTATTTCCTTTTTTTTTTTTGGAACGGGTATTTGGACCACATCCAGTGGTGCTCAGGCCTTACTCCTGGCTCTGTGCTCCGGAATCACTCCTGGTGGTTCTTCGGGGACTATATGTGGTGCCAGGGATGGAACCTGGGTCAGCTACATGCAGGGCAAATATTCTACCTACTGTACACAGCCCTGGGTTTTGGGTTTTGAATTTTTGTGTTTTGTTGGTTTGGCTTGATTTTGGGCCACACCTCGCAGTACTCAAGAATCACTACAGGAGGTGCCTGGAAGACCATATGTGGTACGTGGGACCAGGGATGGAAGCCAAGTTGGCTTCATACAAGGCAAGTGCCTTACCTGCAGCACTATTTCTCTGAGCTAAGTTCTTTCATTGTGTAGCATTGATTAATACTTCCTTTCTGTAAAATTCCACCATATAGAAATACATTTTGTTTATTTATTCATGAGGCGACAGACACTTGTGTTGCTTCCACTCTGGCTTTGAAGAATAATGATGCTATGTACATTTGAGTACCAGATCTTGATGAACATATGTCTCAGTTCTCTTGGGTATATAGGCACATAGGAGTAGAATTTCATGGTCATAATATATTAACTGAATATTTACCTTTTTGAGGACCTGCCAACTGTCTTCCAACGTGGCCACATTCTTGTCCTACATTTCCACCAGCAACATATGAGTTCTCCAGTTTCTCTACAAATCATGTGGGGTTTTGTTTGTTCTACTGATATATCTTATATTAATTTTATTTTGTTTTGTTATTGTTTAGGGGCCACACCCACTGGTGCTCAGGGCTTTCTCCTGGCTCTATGCTCAGGGAGGGATCACTCCTGGCAAGGATGGGGGACCATACTGGCAGTTGAACCCATGTCAGCGGTGTACAAGGCAAACATTCTGCCTGCCCCATCATTGTACCTTGTATAGTCCCATCACTTTTTGATGCTAACCCAATTTTGCTTTACTGAGATAAATTATATATCATGTTGTATAATCCTTTTTATATATTGCTAGATTCAAGTTTCTAACATATATGATGATTTTTTCCATTTATATTAACAGATACTGATAAGTTGGTAGAGGAGGGTTTGGGTCATATCTGGAAGCACCCAGGGGAGAGATACTCAGGGCTTTGTGCTCAGGGAGGGGACTATATATGTAGTGGTGAGGATTGAACCAGGATCAGTCACATGAATGACGAGGACTTCAACCTTGCATTTTCTCTCCCACCAGTTTTTTGGGGTGTGTGTGTGTGTGTGTGTGTGTGTGTGTGTGTGTGTGTTTTGGCAGGGGGCTAACCCAGCAGTGCTCAGAGCTTATCCCTTGCTCTTAGCTCAGGAATCACTCCTGGTGAGCTTAGGGGATCACCTGGAGTTTCAGGGATTGAACCCAGGTACAAGGCAAATGCCCTACCCACTGTATTATCGCTCTAGCCCCATCTCATCATTTTTGTTTTGCTTGTGCCATGAGAGAAAAGCTAGATAAACGTAGATTAAGAAGAATTATAAATAGAAAGAAAGGAAGAACAGAGAAATAAAAATGGCTAGAGGGATCGGGGCCAATCAACTCATCAACTCATCTGTACACTCGTCTCTGAAATGGGTTTGATGACAGCCTTTGGCTCACCTGTTGCCGTCAGAGGAAAGGAGAAATAAAGCCTAGGACCACCGGTAAGAAGTAAAGAGCTTTAGTAACAGATAAGCTAGCGGGCCACAGAGATAGCTCAACGGGCCAGGCACAAGTTTTGCATGGAAGAGAGCTGGGTTTATCCTACGACAGCAGGGTCCCTTGAGTACTGCCAGGAGACGGAGCCTGGAGTAGCCCCCAGTACTGCCAGGTGTAGGTCCCAAACCAGATAAACTTTATTTTATTTATGTTTTTGGCTTTTTTGGTCACACCCGGTGATGCTCAGGGGTTACTCCTGGCTATGCACTCAGGAATCACTCCTGGTGGTGCTCAGAGGACCATATGGGATGCTGGAGATTGAACCTGGATCAGCCACATGCAAGGCAAGTGCCCTACCTGCGTATTATCACTCCAGCTCCTACACAGATCAGCTTTAGCTTATTTATAAGATCTTGCTGATCTTTATCTTTCACGAACCCCCCCACAAAGGGCATAAGAGCCTCTTACAGATCTCAGCACTGACTCCTATACCACAGCCCAGAACATGTAGACTAAACCCTGATTAGTTTCCATCAGTCAAGACCCAGCAACAAGATGGTTTTATAAATCTTGTTTTGTTTGGGGTAGGGGGGTCACACCTGCAGTGCTGGGGATAAGGAACACTATGTGGTACTAGAACTGAACTCAGTCTCACTCATCCAAAGCATGCACTCGGCACTGGCTTCAGGCATCTCTCTGGCTGTGATGTTTTTAAAAATCTGTTCCCTTTGGCATGTCTTCAGCACAGTGCTGGGGTTGCAGGCGTCTGAATGGTGTTTGCCTTGCATACGGCCAACCCAGATTCGATCTCCAGCATTCGATAGGGTCCCCCGGAGCTAGCCAGGAGCCTCACCTGAGTGCAGAGCCAGAAATAGGTCCTGAGCACTGCAAGGTGTGACCCCAAAACCAAACTCAAGTGTCCAAAGGGACTAAGAGACCCTATTTCTCCTCACGCACTAACCACGAACTCCCACAATCCATACTTGGAGATGCCAAAGACAGTGCCACAAAGAGTACCCTTTCAGAGAAAGACATGTTCAACATTTATTGGTGCACAGGCGAAAATGAATGGTGGAGAGGAAGAACCCCAGGAGGTAATCCTTGGTCTTCTCTCTGCTGTCCTAAGCTCTTGCTAGAAATGTGCACACCCCACCAGGCACACAAAAGCTCGGCAGTTAACAGAACTGTCTCCTTTGAAGGCAAGTTAGCAAAACTCCCACTTATCACAATGCTTTGCAACGTGCTATTCATCAGTCTGTCTCGCTCCTCACCTCCCCAGGATCGTGCCCAGGAGAGCCTGTCATGTAACAGATGTTCAATAACCATTCTCTCAGCTCTGCTGGGTACCAAAGGGAGAAGCGATGAATAAGATTTAGAGATGGAGAAATGCAACACTGAACAAGAAGTCAAAAGGGAGAGTTTGACTTACGGATTAAACCCAAGCTAGGATAATAATCGCAAGAACTAGGCAACTTACTCACTTTCCTCCTTCAAGGCCTTTTAATACCTAGCTGGGTAAGTTTCAAACTTTTTTCTTTATTAGCTGGAATATGCTTTGCCTTGGGATCAAAGCACAGCTACTACACACAGACACAGACACACACACACACACAAACACACACTAGTCTCAAGGGGGGTGGGGGGTGGGGGAAATCATGAGACTGTTCACTCTTTACTGATTTATTTAAAGTTGTTTATTTCAGTTCATTTTTTTAAAAGTCCAGCCTAATCAATGGCTGAATAAATAGCAATACTCCTACATTAAAATTTAAAAAATTAAAGTAAAAAATAGTCATAATTAATTCAGTGAGCTTCACAGCTCTCATTGGTTTTGACTCACAGTTCAAAATATATAGTCTCAAAGAGGGAAATAAAATTATGAAAGCAAAAGGTATCCCAATTTTCTGGGTGGGATGTGCTAGTAATGCTTCTTACATCACTATACAAACAGAATTTACCAAGGGGAAAAAAAAGGGATTTGTCTCTTGTAAGGGTCCCTAAACTTTGAAGTGTTAAAGTCAAGTAACCAGGACCAGAGCAATAGTACAGTGAGTATAGCCTTTGTCTTGCACAGGGTCAGTGTGGGTTTGATGCTGGCACCCCACATGGTCCCCTAAGCACAGGAGTGATGCCTGAGTCCAGAGCCAAGAGCAAGCCCTGAGCAAACCTGGGTGGGGGCAGGGGTGGGGGGTGTGGGGGGAGGTAAAGTAAC